>JAYESA010000019.1:127291002-127478502 GCA_036927795.1 Iris macrosiphon
GTTTGTCCAATAGTAGTTGATTGTAGTCGAATTGATGAGCGAATCGACTTGGCAAGTACTCAAAAGGGTGTATGAACTTTTGTTGCTTGTAGAACAAAAAAGTACAAAGAATTACACTAAATTTCTAAGTACAAGAATCTGGAAAAGTATGCCGATGGAGATCGAGTTGTGTAGCTAACTCCTTTAGTTCATTGACGATCAACTGATAAAGAAAATAACTAACTCTCTTCTCACTGGCAAGAAGAACATCAATTAAGCTCAAAAGTATTCTGCTTTTGATCCTTTGGGAAGCACATGTCCCTGCCTTGCGTATAGTGGTAGTCTTCTCAACAGTGCTCGGGTAAGGCAGTATTATAGGTTTGGTTGTACCAAAGCATGATTTACTTTGCCCATGAAAGGCTCGAGACGCACATTTTCTATTCTGCAGTCAAGTTCTACTGCTCGGTGAATACCTTGCCCGACACTTATGACCGAGAAAAGAGCTTCATCGATGGCACCAAATTGAGGCCAACCGATGAGGACATAATGAATGCTCGATCATTTTTGCCACCGGGAGCCGAAAAATAATAGCGACCAAGCGCACGATGGTGTCTCGAGAATAAGGTATACACGCCGAGATTATGGCTGCTTCTACCAAGCGTAAAGCACCGGTGGAGACGGGTTCGCCACCCCCATAAAGGATGAGGAAAGTTATTGCCTCTAAGAAGGAGAAAGATATGGGCCATGCGCTTTCCCTAAAACAGGACCCACCTCTAAGTCCACGGCGAAGTCCACGGAAGAGACGATGACCATATCGGTAACACCATTGTATCCTATGGTTTTAAACACTTTTTATGAAGTTTCTCCAATGACTTTTTTTATATTGCGCAGAAGTCTAGAGCAAAAACAATATGTCCTAGGAAGACGATGGCCAAAGTCCCTTCTTTTCTGATCAAGATATAGTGGTTATTACCTCTTATCCCGAGGAGCTCATGCCCAAAAAGAATCTGAAGATTGGGACAACCCAGTGGAGGAGCATATCCCGGTCGGCGCCATCTCTCCCGTTGACTGTACCATATAATGGGAGATTTATTTGGAACAGTGGCTGCGCTTGGTGATGATAATGAATCAAAGTGCAATCGTTTCCCTTGGGTACGTCACTTTCCAACTATACAGTGGCAAACTTTTTCGGCTTTATTTTTTCGTACTGCTCATGAAGGTGACTACAGCTATGGCTGATTTTGTAAGTAGCTTCACGGGAAGAATTGCTCAGAGTCGGGATAGAGATTGCCTCTGAGACAGGAGAAGCAAGAGAAGATCCTTCTGCTCCTGAGCCGTATGTTAAGGAGTTGCCCTCAATTTCTACTGTAGAAACAACGGTATCTGAAAAAGAAGCCCCGGCCACGAAGGAGCCTCAGTCAGTGCTAGGCCTGTTGAAAGCTAGTTTTGAGACATCTTCTACTGATGGTTAATGAAAAGGTGGCAAACATGCAGCCATCAAACGATGTCCCACCCACAATTGTGACAACCGGGCAACTGTCAATCGAAGCATCGACTTCTATCGATAAGGTAGTAGCAAAACAATAACTAGTCGTTACGTCCCTGCTCGCTCCCCCAGGTAGATGACAAACATGAACCTTTTTTTCCATTTTCAAAGCCTGTTTACTCAACTTGTTTCATTGTTTTATGTCAGTTGCTCCCGTGACCGCCACAACTTCGCTGCCGGCAGGGCCTTCAATGACTATGACTCCAATGACCTCATCGTCTTCAGCTGATCTGGATGAGTACGCTAGGATTTATGTTGAGACTTTATACACGATCTTGAGGCGAGAGGTATCCAATGTCTTGGATAAGAACATATATTTCTCTAGAGCTAATGTTTTGGCTTTACTTCAAATAACAATGATCAAGCCTTTCCAGGGTTATGGACCACTTGTTGATGCCCTGGCAGCGTCCGTTGGCGAATTAGAATAGCGCCTTATGGAACTCAAAAAGCTTTAGACGGGAGATATACTTGCCTTGTGTAAACCCTCTCTTTAATTATTATTATTATTATTATTATTATTATTATTATTATTATTGTAGGATTTGGATTAGAAATAAATTTATATGTTTAGGATATTAAGCCTCTAAATACTATTTATTAAGTAATACCATCACTAATTAATTGGTTGCTTCATTAACTTGCTTTTAGGTTAAAACCCTTTTGCACCCAACTGAACCTACACTTCCATATTTAACCAATGCAAATTCCATTATGGAAGTAAATGGTTGGACAGAACCCCTAGACCCTAGCTTTGCCTTGGAGTGGAATGAGATGGTGTACAAGCAACAACAAATTTTGCATGATCCTATTTACATGCAAAGATACGTATTGGAAACCAAACCATAGCCTACACATGAACATATAACCCGGTCCCTAGTGCGTGTGTGTATGTGCTGTTGTGATCCCCTAGGAAGCAACTTCCATTTGAACCCAAGTCTTTGGTGTACATGATACTATTCATGTGCATTTATTATGCATATATACTGAAACCATTGGCTCCATCCATATCCGGCTAAGCAAATGTCGCAAACCTACACCGAACCCTAGCCCAACTTCGGAGTGGCAAGCAAGCAGCTCTTGCATGTTACTTTCGAATGCAACGGTTTGCATTCGAACCCAACAGAGGTTTCTTCTCTTTTAAAGGGGATAAGGATATAAGCTTCTGCATGGGACTGTGCAACTGGAGCACGCCATACGGACTTTACCATCACTAGAAAACCCTAGTAACATAAACCCTAGAAAACGTAACCTAACCGCCTTTGCTCCCCACCATTCATCCCAACGAGAACTTCCTTCCAAGTCAAGCCCCGACAACGCGACTTAGGCACTCAGTTTTCGAGCATCGTCTTCCTCCCGTCGACGCCAGTCGACCTTCCCGACGACCACCCCGGGATCGCACGAGCGGCCTGGTAATCTCTTTTCCCTTATTGTTTGGCAGATCCTTCCTCTTCTAAGAACTTTTTCTTGCCAATATCCATTTTATTAATCGGTTAGATTAATGTTTAAATGCTAGTATAATTTATACTTGGTTAAAAATGAAGTTCTTTCATGCATAGTTAAATGGGTCCTTGTGAATGCATGTGTACAAGGAAGACTTAGAAATTGTGAGAATGTAAGTTGTGTCTAAAATCATATGATGATGGGGATTTGGTGTAGCATGATACCTTTTTCCAAACTATGCCCAACTCTCCTACGTGCATGGATTGACGACAATCAATTGTAGGTGGTGATTGTGTATGTGTTTACATAGAATAGTGGTAGAGTGGTTGGGAAGACTAAATAAATATATTGTTTCGTGTGGAATATTAATGAAAGGGACGAGAGATTCAAGAGAATTTTTTTTTTTTTTTTTTTTTTTTTGTGAAACATAGGAAGTGTTAGATGTTTGATACGAGGTAGGAATTTTACTGTTGATTATACCTCTATTTGGGTTGTGGTGTGTGTTGTGGGTTCAAAGTGTAGAGGAATGGAATGCCTAGGTGATCACAATGTGAGTAAAATATAGGCGGAATAGACAAGTAACTGTGCATAGAAGAGGCTATGATTTAGTATGCCTTGGTGTATGCATTACTTTCCCAGTTTATAGAATATGGGAAGTTGAACATTTAGGAGTATGTAGTGGTTTAGCAACATTCCCTTTTCTTTTGATATATACATGGGTTGTGGTGTATGTTAAAAATGAGGAAAAACAAGTAATGATGAGTGCTGTGTGGCAATGTTCAGTAGTAGATAGAATCGAGATACAATAATCATTTTAGTATATGTGTATTGCAAAACTTTAGCCTTTAATTTATCATATAAGTAGCTATAAACTAATAATTATATTATTTTTAATTTATTCTCTAGGTTACCCTGGTTTGTTGGACTCGAGTTTTATACCATCCTCTTCTTTCTTCCAACTTTCGAACCCAGGCAAGTATACCTTACCTCTATTGTTTACAATTTTTAAATACAACAACTGTATTTATTTTATTTTATTATTCTGATTGAACGATATTGTGCGTCCAAGGATAACTTGGATACAAGTCGGTGTTGGGCCGATTACGCGTAACTTATTATCTAGAAGCCAAACCCCCTTATTTGAGAGATAATCCAATCTCTTTATGACCTTGACACATTTATGACACTGAGTGGTTCATGTGTGGACGCAGACTCTTGTACAAGCCGTACACTGGTACAATCGAGATACTTGACAATAATATTTAGATACTTTGATCTCGCTCAGGAGTAGGAGTTCGACATGTCATGGTGCAAGATAGATAAAACAACATTGGGTGGGGAGAACACTCACTAGACGTATAGGCCGACTACACTTTTTTTCTTTGTAACCCATCACTTCCGCTGGAGTACCGAGTGAGATGACCATGGATATATTAGTATTAGATTCGGCCTCTGGCTTCCACGACGCTACGCTGTAGTAGGCTTCTGTTTTTCCAAGGAAATTATGCCGATCCCATTTTGGCCAACAGCTCATGCGTCGAATGTGGTTCTCATTGCATTTACATTTAGTTTGGTACACCATTATTTATTGCAGTACTTTTGTATCATTAGTGGCATATTTCTATGTATCTTGTTATGTCCCTCTGAGGACTTGGTTCCTTTCTAGGTTTAGCTGAGCCAGAGTACGAGCAGGTTTACGGACCGGGTCCTGACGCTATCTACGAGAGAGAGGAGGTGTACCCCGACGAGTACATCTAATCTTGGTATGATACCATCTTGGTTGCGGACTTCTACTTGAGTTCGTCGCTATCTAACTTACTTTCAACACTTTACTTCAACATGCTTATGTAGTGGATTTGTCTCCACCAACTCTAGACTTATTTGGTTCTATATTGACATATTCTGATTACATGACTATTTCGTATTCAGACTAGGTTATATTCAGTGGATGAGATTTAGTATGCCTGTGACTATGTTATTCTTCTGGTACATCGATATACGTAACTGAGGATTCTATTAAATTGGACAAATCCTAGATTACGTATTGGCTGGCTATTGTCTCGTGGTCTAGTCTCGTGTATCTTAGGACTGGGGCGTGACACTGTTTGTGGTGGAAAACGAAAGAATGAAAATGTATTCAAGATGGGGTTTACACGAAACCCGCCTTCTTTGGTTTACAAACAAACTTGTATAATTTGATCCTATACGAGGATGTGGGAGTACAATTTATTTAATCTTGGTAAATATTGCTATAGGTGTCTGATCTGCAGTCGATCACTTTAGCCCTTGGACCACACGATGATGAAGAAGTGCCGTAGAAGACAGGAAGCAGCTTCGAAGGTTACAGGAGAGGGTGGATGCACGATGCCAAAGTCGTCGATCCCTACTCTTTGCCTGAGCTCCGGATTCTTCTATCTCTCTCTCTCTCTCTCTCTCTCTCTCTCTCTCTCTCTCTTGACCTCTGGTTCGATCTTTTTGGAGGCTTTTAGACTAATTCCTTCTACCTTCCAATTTGTCGACCTTCAATTTCTTCGACCTTTTTTCTCATTGATAGAGGTCTCTATTTATAGAGTTTTAGTGACAGTGACCACTCTGTCGGTGTAGAAACCGAGGAGTGGAAAATACAGCACCATTTTACACAACGGTTAAAATAACCAATGCCTGCGTATAGATGATCCTTTGAATGAGCGTGTGACGCGGGTCCAACTAAGGGACAAAACGCGTATAATCGCTACGAAGATCACGGCGTAGAAGCCACGTAGGTAGGTATCCCTTGTGTAGAAGAGGTGGGCGTAGAAGCCAATGTTTGTCACCATGGCGTAGAAGTCAAGCAGGCATAGAAGCCAAATAGGCGTAGAAGCCGAGTGGTCATAGAGGCCGAGTGGGCGTAGAAGCCGAGTGATCGTAGAGGCCGAGTGGGCGTAGAAGCCGAGTGGTCGTAGAGGCCGAGTGGGCGTAGAAGCCGAGTGGTAGTGGAGGCCGAGTGGGCGTAGAAGCCAAATGGGCGTAGAAGCCGCTGCGTACCGTGCCAGAGTGCTGATGTGGACGTCTTAGCCGAAATTACGGCTTTTGAAGATATAATCAAATCTCTTGCATTAAATGCCGAGATTTGCCACCATCCTGTGCATTAAATGCGGAGGCGTGTTTTTGAAGGTCTGCAGCCCTTCTGTGTATCAGTCGCAGAGACGTGCCTCGAAAAACTGTCACCGCTCTGTGCATTAGACATAGAGACGTGCCTCGAGCAACTTGTCATCACTCTGTGCATTGAACGTAGAGACGTGCCTCAAGCCCCATACGGAGTGTAGCTTTTGATGTGGCAGACGGTTTGTCTACTGCAGAGCGTAAACAGCTCATGTCTGCCTGTGTAAAACAAGGCAGCGTATTCCTTCGTGCACGTAAAAGCATTTTACGCAAAGGAGATGGCGGTAAATGACAGCCTGGGTCGCAGTGCCGTGCTATCATTATAGCCGTCGTCTGGGTAGTCGAGCAGTATCCCTTTGTCAGAAGTCCAGACGTCAGGTTTATTGCAGGATCTGACAGGTTCATTGCAGGGTCTGACAGGTTCACTTCGGAGAATACGAAGCGTCTCTCGTACACTTCAATGCTGCATTAAAAGAGAATGAGTTTTACGCCCAGGAGTTGATGAAGCACCCTGTTTACGCTGAAGCGGCTTGGACGTACTGCCTTACGCGGATGGTCCTTTGAGCTTTATATTTCACGCTGTGTTTAGCGGAAAAAAGCTCTGTTTGCACGCTTGATGGCTCTGAAGGCCTCTGTTTACGCTGCTCTGCATCAATATGCTGCGTATAGCCGTCCGGCGTATTTTTCATGCTTCTACAAGACCCCCTTCAAAGCTTTCAAATTCCTCAGAATTTGAAACGCTTTGAATGAAGCATGAACCGCTCCTCGTAACTCAAAATGTTTCTGAATGGAGCGTTGAAACGGTCGATACTGACTTTATGGCGGATTTATTGGGGACCGGTGTGACCTCTTTTGCCTATAAAAAGGCTGAGGGTTTTACTTGTTCTCTCCATATTTCCATCACCATGCAGAGATGATCGTCGGAGTTCGTCGGGTCGACCTGAGGAAGAAGGAGATCATGTTCTTCCAGCGTGTAAGGAGCCAAAAAAGACGGCGTCTTCGAGCAAGTGTCCACTGCAATGATGGATCATGGAAGGATATCTTAGCCTCCCTTGCTCGGGATAATCAGCAACTTTATATGGCGGTTCTTCCAAGAGAAGGGAAGGGTCGTATTAGACCACGCTGCTTGCAAGTGGCACCTTCTTCCGTTACCGGTGGACGAGGGCAAGCAAAACTGGCTGCTGTCCAGGATTGAGTTGGATGGAAAATGTCAACTCAATCGGTCACGACGCACGGAGCATGGGATCTGAATAATTTATGCAAGCCCCAACTCTGTATTCTCCCGCCGTTGATCATTGCCATGTCAGTCAGTTCGCTGGAACTGACTGACTGTTGGAGAAGATGAATGAAGAATTGTGCCCATGCGAGAACCTGTCAGAACAGCTTCTGGGCGATCTTCAGACGACGATGGAGAAATCCTTTGTAGACGAAGTTTCCCTCATATGTAGTCATGAAAATGAAGAAAGAAAAGCCTTGTAGACTGGATTTCCCTCATATGTAATCGTGACTTTAATCTTTAATAAAATCGTCTTCTTCTCCGCATATGATCGTTTTGCCATACGTTGCTGTGAAGTATGAATATGTGTAGCTTCGACACGTCTGATTCTTTACGCCGACTCTGTATAGAAAGAGTGCTAGGTCCAGTCTTTTACGCATAACGAATAGTCCATAAAATGCTGTTTGAGTATTTTGAACATTTAGAACTGTGATGTTGCTAGGACTGAGGAACCACGTAGAGCTCTGAACTGTTGTTTTTACTTCTGATGAATAGAATTTTTGTTCAGACTTCGTCTTCAAGAATGATTTCTCGAAAAATCCCTTGGAACAGGGTCGAGGAATGGCTGTCAAACTGAGTTGCCATCTTGATAGATGAAATATTCGGACTGGAGTCTGGATGAACCTCCAATTGACCCAAGAAGAGTAATTTCTCAATGTTTGAACTCTGTATGTTTCGGGTACTTGGGATATTTTAAGGTCAAGAAGGAGTATCTTCTGTGTGAACTCCTGTAATCGACCGCCTTGAGAACTGTTCGGATATGCAGAAAGTCAGAGATCCGTAGTGTAGATGAGCTGAAAATCCTGAGTTCGTAGCCTATTGAGCGTAGAAAGCCACCGAGCGTGAAATCGTAGATTTGTAGCTTCTAAGCGTGAAATCGTAGGTTTGTAGCCTCTCGAGCATAAAAGCTACCGAGCACAAAGGCATCCGGGCGTAAAACCATAGACTGATAGCTTGCGAGCGTAAAACCGTAGATCTGTAGCTGTCGAGCGTAGAAAGCTTCTTAGCGTAGAACTGTAGATTTGTAGCCTGTGAAAAAGAAATCTTTCGAGCGTAAGGTTGTGGATCTGTTGCCTCCGAGCATAAACAAAATGTCACCGAGCGTGAGATCATCGATTTGGTATCTGCTGAGCGTAAAATCGTAGGTTTGTAGCCTCTCGAGCATAAAAGCTACCGAGCACAAAGGCATCCTGTAAACTCTCTCAATTTATTCTATAGATAGTTAGAGTGGGCCAGGAAAAATTTTGATAGAAGATATTGAGGTTTAGAGTTGAGGATATTCACCTGGAATTTTAATCCGATTATTAAAACCCTTGGCGCGCCCTATCATTGTTTGATTATTCGGAGCCCAATATCAGCCCATAAATTCCGTTCAATTATTGTACTTCTGACCTGACTCGCCAAATTAGGCACTGGACTTTTCTGACTGTTAAAATCAATTTTTGTGTGCTCTAAATTAATTGCGCAACATTCCGAAAATCGTAACCCGTATTTTTATTCTGTGTCGGACACTTGTGTCGTTACCCTCGATTTTGGGGTACCAACTTAATCCGTTGAGCCGGACCAACAAAAGGGTCCAAGATTGACTCCAAGCCCCCACCATTTTTGGCTTTTGTGCCACTTCCGGATTTTGACCCCAAGTGCCCCAAATTAAATTAAATTCGCGGGACGCTTATTTCTATTTATTTCGGGATTACCAACTTGGTAAATCCCATTTAAATCCTAAATTAATCCCAATGCCCATTTAATTAAACCCGTTCCTCACCCACACTACCCCTCGTCATACAATTTAATAAACGCAATTTTTGGCACAATTTTTGCGTCATTTCATGTGTTTATGCAAATTTCCAAATTTACGGGGGCTTATTTGCAATTAACAAATTGTTGGCAACACCTCATTGGTCATGATTATTTATTGGGTCCCAAAATGGGGTCCCAAACCCAATTCCCTCATGAAGGAATCCCACCCTCTCCATAATGAATCTCAACCATCCATTCAATTAATTCAAACCATTCTCCACCACTCATTCTTACACACTCTCCTATATAACTTTCCCCCCTCACACACACATCCCTAGGCCGGCCCTAATTTTTAGGGAACATTGAAAGCTCCCCCTCCATCACTCTCTCTCCTCCCTCACCATTCGGACCGAACCCCCTCCCCATTTCTTTTCTTTTCTTCTTCTTCTTCTTCTCCTTCCCTCCTTCTACACCAACTTTATCACCACTTTCACCACACCCAAACCACCACCTTCACCACACTCAAACCATCACCACCTCACCACCTTCACCATCCCCACGTGGATTGTGCACAGCCCTCTCCATTCGGCCGACCCTCCCCCATCAAGTTTTATCACCACCACCACCGAGCACCATCAACTCCGGCGAGCCTCATAGAGGTTTACTTCTCCACCTCTTTTGTAATTAATTTCCAGAATATTAAATTGTTTAAATAGGAGTTTATGTAAGGGAGAAATGTTAAATTTTGGAAATGTTAATATGTTGTTAGGGTGATATTTATATTTTGTGGATATGTAGGGTTAATGGGAGGAGTATTTGAACTAAGTGATTAAAGGGTTGCATTGAGTATGCTAATGATGATTAAATAAGAACATGGATAAGGTTATGCTAATGATGATTAAATAAGAACATGAATAATGTGTCATGGATATATGCATGGGTGAAGGAAATAGTAAATAAATTACATGTGGATTAATTACATTAGAAAGAAGGTCTTTGAATATATATAAATGATTAATGTAGGTTTAGGGTTTGTTGTCAATTAGAGGTTATGAAAATTTTGCATGGTTGAAAATAAATGCTAATCAAATATTTACGGATAAATAGGGAATGGATGGTTAAACTGCAGGATTGATATTTAGGTTTAATCCAGGTTTCATATGGTTGGCGAGGATATGGTTAAATGAGGGTTATGAGTGTATCAAGTTTTAAGGGATGATATGATTGTTCCAAGCAATTGACGGTTAATTGAGGAACATGTTAAATGGGAGTATAATGATACAGTGATAACAAAACAGTAGTTATTTGTAGAGCTAATAATTGATGATATTGTACGGGTGTTTTATTTTGGAATAGGTATTATATCGGATCATGAGTCAAAGATTGAGGACGGTAAAATATTTAGATAATGTTTGAGACTGAGTCTAGTGTAGCTGTGTGTAGCACACCGTCTGTCTTAAGTAAATTATTAATCCAGATTCGTATCTCTTCTCTAGGTATTGCGAGACCTGAGGACTTGGACGCAGTACCCGATCCCCGTCATCAGCAGCCGCACGCAGGCAAGTGTACCTTGCCACCCTGTATTTCAGTTTACAGATATTTATTGTTCCATTATGTACATTGTGCACGTAGTTATGTTGACGTTCGATACTCCACGTCCGGATCGCAACCAGGTGATGACATTCGACTTAACGTCTTAGAATAAATACTAGATGCTTCATAGCACTTCGATGCACGTACCTGAGTACATCGATACTCCAGGACACACTCATACACTGTGATCGTGCCAGATTCCTGTATCCTGATACTGACATCATGACCAGAGACTGGGACGACCTTAGGGTCGCGTCTGTTGAGTTATTTTTGTGTGTCGAGACTGTAGTTAGAGGTTCAGGTTCAACGCACAATCGTTGACCGCTTGGGAAGGGGAAGACAGTTACTAGACATTTGGGCTACTCTGCACGCGCTTATATATATGTAGTATTTTCTAGTGATACCTATTTCTAGTGATACCTATTTCTAGTGTAGCTGTTTCACCCGTGTGACTCTTTGCCCGGAGCTGCGGTACGTGCCGTGTGTTTCCGTGTCCGGAGCTACGGTTTTATTTTAGAAAGCCTACGCGTCGAACGTTGTCTTTAAATTGTGTCACACTAGATGGTTATGATAGAGTACCCTGTCGTGCACTTGTACTTTCTGTTTACTTGGCTTGCTATATTTCTGTACCTTGTTACGTCCCTCTGAGGACCTGGTTCCCTGCCAGTTTTGCAGCATAGACGATTACAGAGCACTTGGAGATACTGATGGAGTGGCATATCTTGCGAGCATGGTACCAGGTACTCACATTATATCTACCGGCATTATGGTTATTTTACATTGATTATTCACCTGCTGTTGTAGCCTAGTTTTGTAGACTCATACTTCTTCTCGAGTCTATTCGAGTTAGTGTGTTATTGGGCGGCCGACCTTAGCACATTTAGCTCTTTCTTGTATACTGATGTACATTGTGGATTGAGACATAGAGGTTTACATTTATGGAAAATTCTAGATAGTGCCCTTTATATTACAGCTTATACGTATTCGAGTCAGACCAGAGTCTGGTCGAATGCGTAGATGGCGTGTCACGTATTCCTGGTCCTACGTATTTTGGGACTGGGACGTGACATATTTTTTTATGGTGGCCCATGCAGGTCCGATTTAAATCGTCTTGGTCACCTGACTGTGCCAAGCGAGCCTGCAAATTAGGAATAGATGTTATGATTGTTGAATAGGATCTCAATCCATAATCGATTTAAAAACTCTTTGTATGTGATTATCGCCCTTAGTCTTCCACTTTGCATTCGTTCAATCTTCGTCAATATCGCTATCCTTGTTCCTCGTCCCCTATTGTTCGGGGAGACGAATGCTTGTGACTGAAGACTTCCCTCCAGAAGAAGATCGAAGACCAGACGACAGAAGACATAATTCGTATACCTTTCTCTGAGAAGATTGTTACCTTATCAGGATAGATTGATGGGTTCCTTGGATTTTAGAACTTGTGTGGAAGGTTGGCAAGAGAGTTGGACCTAGGAGTACCCTACCCGTGCTTGAGATAGCAGTGATCTTGGAAGTACTAAGAGCTGGAAGGATTGTTGATCATGACCTAGAATGATTTATATTAATGCATAGCCTAATGATGGAAACTAGTGGTTGTATATGATAACAATACCAGGAATGACCTTATGGACTAGAGGAGATAAGATTACAGGCTCTCACTTGGAAGATGATGATCTGATTTCAGGAATTCTAGCATGTGCTTGAGTGATACCATTTTTGTACTATGTGACTTGGGAGATAAATAACGAAGAGGAGAAATTTGAGGAATACAAATATAGGAATAAATTTTGAGGAAGGGAAAATTTATACATTAGGCAAGGAAAATTATCTTTTGAGGATTGATGGTGGAAACAGAACGGAAAAAATTATTTTGAGGATTAGTCTACACTATGACCTTATCCTAGACATGGATTGGTTGAGCCAATACCTCACGACGCGAGATTGTCGACGTGATTACATTATTTATGACTACCAGATTACCCTGAGTTTGAGATACTTCAGGGAGCCCGGGAGCATGGTGCCCCTCTACCTTAGAGACACACATTGCAGAAGGTGAACCAGTGTACCCCGCATTATATCAGGATTTGAGGAGGTGTTTCTAGAGAATTTCTCAGGCCTGCCACATGACAGAAAGAGTTGTTACAGAGTTGACTCCAAGAGCCAAGACAGTTATTTTTTCTGTCTTCGGACTAGCACCGACAGAGTTTGGTTGAGTTGAAAGTCCATAATAGAGGACCTCTTAGACAAGGGTTTCGGTCGGGCTAGTATTTTTCCATGAGAAGCAACCATCTTATAGTACCGAAGAAGGACGAGACGGTACGTCTGCGTATTGATTTCAGGGACGGTATGTTTGTGTATCGATTACAGGATTTAATGCAGTAACGATAAAGAACAAGTACCCTATGTCGCGCATCGATGATTTATTTGATTAGCTTAGTGGCACATGTGTATTTTTGGAGATCGATCTCAGATCCAGCTATCATCAGATCTAGGTTCGGAGAGAGGCCATTCCTAAGGCGACATTTCGGATGTAGTATGGATACTATGAGTCTCTAGTCATGCCGTTTGGCTTAGCCAACGTGCCAGCAGTATTTATGAGCTTGAGGAACAAGGTTTTCCACCAGTACTTGGATAAGTTCTTGGTGGTGTTCATCGACGTCTTGATGCATTCCAAGGACCAGGAGAAGCACGAGAGACATCTCAAGATTGTCTTGGAAACACTGAGACATGAGAGGCTGTACGCCAAACTCAGCAAATATGAGTTTTGCTTGGATAGAGTACCATTTCTGGGACACATAATCACCGGAGATGGACTATCAGTTGATCCGAAGAAGATAGCTGCAGTAGAGACCTGGCCTACCCCTACATCAGTTACGGAGGTTAGGAGTTTCCTCGGACTTGCCAGATATTACCGGAGGTTCGTGGAAAACTTTTCGAGGATAGCTGCGCCTATGACGCGACTGACGCGTAAAGGCGAAGAGTTTATCTGGACCGACGAGTGGCAGGCGGCTTTCGATGAGCTGAAGAAGCGTCTGACATCAGCACCGATTTAGACACTACCCTCAGGATCAGGAGGGTTTGTAGTGTAAAGTGATGCGTCAGGGAGCGGATTGGGATGTGTACTGATGCAACACGGCAAGGTGATAGCCTAGGCATCGAGACAGCTGAGAGTTCATGAGAAGAACTACCCGACGCACGACTTGGAGCTAGCTGCAGTGATATTTGCACTAAAGCTATGGAGACAATACCTTTAGGGTGAGCGTGTCGAGATTTATACAGATCATAAAAGCCTGAAGTACGTCTACACGCAGAAGGAGCTCAACATGAGGCAGAGACGTTGGCTAGAGTTGATGACAGATTATGACATTGAGCTACAGTACCACCCTGGCAAGGCAAATGTCGTAGCAGATGCCTTGGGCAGGAAGCCTATGGCATATTTTTACGACTCATCGCTAGTTGTTAGAGGATTTTTAGGAACTCAGGATTGAGATTGTATTGCCAGGCATGGATGGACAGATGGCCAGTCTCGAGGATTCAGTCCACATTTATTGAGAGGATCAAGGCAGCCTTGCCTACAGATACGAGATTTAGACGACTGCAAACGGGATTCAAGATTCATGAAGGCGGAACATTAAGGTATGGAGATCGCCTATACGTTCCGAGTGGCAAGCTACGCCAAGAGTTGATGACCGAGGTTCATAGCTCGATTATTCCATTCATCCCGGAAGTACGAAGATGTACCGAGATTTGGGACAACATCACTGGTAACATGGGATGAAAGGAGAGATTACAAGATTCGTGGCAAAATGTTTAGTTTGTCAGCAAGTCAAGGATGAACGTCAGAGGACTGCAGGATTATTGCAGCCGCTTCCCATTCCCGAGTGGAAGTGGGAAAACATTACCATGGACTTCGTCACAGGATTCTCGCGGAGCCCTAGCGGAAAGGATGCAGTTTGGGATTTGCCGAAGACAGACTCACAAAGTCTGCAAAATTCTTGCCCTTCAGAGTTGGGCAGTCCACAGAGATATTAGCTGACATGTATATGAGGCAGATAGTACGAATACATGGAGTGCCTGTCAGCATCGTATCGGATCGTGATTCCAGATTCATGTCACATTTTTGGCGGAGTATGCAGGAGAGCCTAGGAACTCGTCTCAAGTGCAGCACTGCGTATCATCCACAGACTGACGGACAGTCAGAGTGCACGATACAGCTATTAGAGGATATGTTGCGAGCGTGCATGATTGATTTTGGAGGATCTTGGGAGGACCATCTGTACTCGGTGGAATTCTCCTACAATAACAGTTACCAGGCCAGCATACAGATGGCACCTTATGAGGCACTGTACGGCAGGAAATGTAGGTCGCCAGTTTGTTGGAGTGACATGGGAGAGCATCAGATACTTGGTCCGGAATTGGTGACACAGACAGTAGAGAAGGTCAAGCAGATTCAGAGCCACCTGCGCGCAGCACAGGACAGACAGAAACACTGGGCAGATGCGCACCGCAGGCCATTGGAGTTCAAGGAGGGTGACCACATATTTTTGAGGATATCGCCCACTCGTGGTACCATCAGATTCAGAGGCAGAGGCAAGCTTAGTCCGAGGTATATCGGACCTTTTGACATTTTGGAACGAGTTGGCGAAGTGGCTTACCGTCTTGCATTACCTCCATCATTAGAGGGAGTACATGACGTATTTCACGTATTGCAGCTGAGGAGATATGTCGCAGACCCTAGCCACGTGCTTGATCATTTGGAGATTACAGTTGGGCCTAGTCTGTCTTACGTAGAGCAGCCAGTTGAGATCCTCGATCGCAGCGAGAAGACTTTGAGAGGGCAGACGATTCGACTGGTCAGAGTGGCATGGAAGCACCATTCACCAGGCGAGTCTACTTGGGAGCGCGAGGATTCTATTAGGCAGCGATTCCCGTACTTATTTGAGGAGCAAGGTACGAATTTACGTACGGCAAATTTAATTACTAGTTATTTTAAATTCTGTTAGATATTATCGTGCTTTACTTTTAATTTCGGGGACAAAATTTTTCTAAGTTGGGAAGAATGTAAACCCCCTCAATTTATTCTATAGATAGTTAGAGTGGGCCAGGAAAAATTTTGATAGAAGATATTGAGGTTTAGAGTTGAGGATATTTACCTGGAATTTTAATCCGATTATTAAAACCCTTGGCGCGTCCTATCATTGTTTGATTATTCAGAGCCCAATATCAGCCCATAAATTCCGTTCAATTATTGTACTTCTGACCTGACTCGCCAAATTAGGCACTGGACTTTTCTGACTGTTAAAATCAATTTTTGTGTGCTCTAAATTAATTGCGCAACATTCCGAAAATCGTAACCCGTATTTTTATTCCGTGTCGGACACCTGTGTCGTTACCCTCAATTTTGGGGTACCAACTTAACCCGTTGAGCCGGACCAACAAAAGGGTCCAAGACTGACTCCAAGCCCCCACCATTTTTGGCTTTTGCGCCACTTTCGGATTTTGACCCCAAGTGTCAAAATCCGAAAGTGGCGCAAAAGCCAAAATGGTGGGGCTTGGAGTCAGTCTTGACCCTTTTGTTGGTCGGCTCAACGGGTTAAGTTGGTACCCCAAAATTGAGTGGTAACGACACAGGTGTCCGACACGGAATAAATACGCGGCCTTACGATTTTCGGGACATGTTGCGCAATTAATTTAGAGCACACAAATTAATCATGCATTATTAACAGTCCAGAAAAGTACCAAGTGCCATAATTTTGCGTGTCAGGTCAGTAGTACAATAATTGAACGAATTTATGGGGCTGATATTGGGTCTGAATAATCAAACAATGATGGCACGCGCAAGGGTCTTTATTCAAATCGGTCATTCAAATTCCCAGGTAATATCCTCACCTCTAAACCTCAATATCTTCCTATCAAAATCTTTTCCCCTGGCCCACACACATCCCCAGGCCGGCCCTAATTTCTAGGGAACATTGAAAGCTCCCCCTCCCTCACTCTCTCTCCTCCCTCACCATTCGGACCGAACCCCCTCCCCATTTCTTTTCTTTTCTTCTTCCTCTTCTTCTCCTTCCCTCCTTCTACACCAACTTCATCACCACTTTCACCACACCCAAACCACCACCTTCACACACTCAAACCATCACCACCTCACCACCTTCACCATCCCACATGGACTGTGCACAGCCCTCTCCATTCGGCCGACCCTCCCCATCAAGTTTCATCACCACCACCACCGAGGCACCATCAACTCCGGCGAGCCTCATAGAGGTTTACTTCTCCACCTCTTTTGTAATTAATTTCCAGAATATTAAATTGTTTAAATAGGAGTTTATGTAAGGAGAAATGTTAAATTTTGGAAATGTTAATATGTTGTTAGGGTGATATTTATATTTTGTGGATATGTAGGGTTAATGGGAGGAGTATTTGAACTAAGTGATTAAAGGGTTGCATTGAGTATGCTAATGATGATTAAATAAGAACATGGATAAGGTTATGCAAATGATGATTAAATAAGAACATGAATAATGTGTCATGGATATATGCATGGGTGAAGGAAATAGTAAATAAATTACATGTGGATTAATTATATTAGAAAGAAGGTCTTTGAATATATATAAATGATTAATGTAGGTTTAGGGTTTGTTGTCAATTAGAGGTTATGAAAATTTCGCATGGTTGAAAATAAATGCTAATCAAATATTTATGGATAAATAGGGAAATGATGGTTAAACTGTAGGATTGATATTTAGGTTTAATCCAGGTTTCATATGGTTGGCGAGGATATGGTTAAATGAGGGTTATGAGTGTATCAAGTTTTAAGGGACGATATGATTGTTCCAAGCAATTGACGGTTAATTGAGGAACATGTTAAATGGGAGTATAATGATACAGTGATAACAAAACAGTGGTTATTTGTAGAGCTAATAATTAATGATATTGTACGGGTGTTTTATTTTGGAATAGGTATTATATCGGATCATGAGTCAAAGATTAAGGACGGTAAAATGTTTAGATAATATTTGAGACTGAGTCTAGTGTAGCTGTGTGTAGCACACCGTCTATCTTAAGTAAATTATTAATTCAGATTCGTATCTCTTCTCTAGGTATTGCGGGACCTGAGGACTTGGACGCAGTACCCGATCCCCGTTATCAGCAGCCACACGCAGGCAAGTGTACCTTACCACCCTGTATTTTAGTTTACAGATATTTATTGTTCCATTATGTACATTGTGCACGTAGTTATGTTGACGTTCGATACTCCACGTCCGGATCGCAACCGGGTGATGACATTCGACTTAACGTCTTAGAATAAATACTAGATGCTTCATAGCACCTCGATGCACGTACCTGAGTACATCGATACCCCAGGACACACTCATACACTGTGATCGTGCCAGATTCCTGTATCCTGATACTGACATCATGACCAGAGACTGGGACGACCTTAGGGTCGCGTCTGTTGAGTTATTTCTGTGTGTCGAGACTGTAGTTAGAGGTTCAGGTTCAACGCAAAATCGTTGACCGCTTGGAAAGGGGAAGACAGTTACTAGACGTTTGGGCTACTCTGCACGTACTTATATATATATAGTATTTTCTAGTGATACCTGTTTCTAGTGATACCTGTTTCTAGTGTAGCTGTTTCACCCGTGTGACTCTTTGCCCGGAGCTGCGGTACGTGCCGTGTGTTTCCGTGTCCGGAGCTACGGTTTTATTTTAGAAAGCCCACGCGTCGAACGTTGTCTTTAAATTGTGTCACACTAGATGGTTATGATAGAGTACCCTGTCGTGCACTTGTACTTTCTGTTTACTTGGCTTGCTATATTTCTGTACCTTGTTACGTCCCTCTGAGGACCTGGTTCCCTGCCAGTTTTGCAGCATAGACGATTACAGAGCACTTGGAGATACTGATGGAGTGGCATATCTTGCGAGCATGGTACCAGGTACTCACATTATATCTACCGGCATTATGGTTATTTTATATTGATTATTCACCTGCTGTTGTAGCCTAGTTTTGTAGACTCATACTTCTTCTCGAGTCTATTCGAGTTAGTGTGTTATTGGGCGGCCGACCTTAGCACATTTAGCTCTTTCTTGTATACTGATGTACATTGTGGATTGAGACATAGAGGTTTACATTTATGGAAAATTCTAGATAGTGCCCTTTATATTACAGCTTATACGTATTCGAGTCAGACCAGAGTCTGGTCGAATGCGTAGCTGGCGTATCACGTATTCCTGGTCCTACGTATTTTGGGACTGGGGCATGACACATCCGGACGTAAAACCATAAACTTATAGCTTGCGAGCGTAAAACCGTAGATCTGTTGCTGTCGAGCGAAGAAAGCTCCTTAGCGTAGGAACTGCTGACCTGCTTTTGCACGAAAAACTCTTCGAATTTGCTGACTGTCCGCCTTTCGAGAGTAGTGGGCTGATGTAGTACCCAATCATAACCAAATATTAATTGTGAGATTTGGTTGGGGTTTCGAGGAGCCCGTCCGAGGATTCGAGGAGTCGACCCGAACTCTATATATATCCCAAGCTTTTGAGAAAAAAAACTTTTCATCCGTCTTCTGCGAAAGAGAGCCTTCGACTGTTTGAGTTTTTCCCCTCGTTCTTTCTCCGAGAACTCCGAGTTTTCAGAAATGGCGCCGAAACAAATCTCCTCCACTAAGGGAAATAGTATAGGTTCTTCTTCTCGTTCTTCTGCCCAGCGAGAGAGTCTTCGGTCGGGCAAGGTGAACTTTCTTCTGAGCGAAGTATCCCGCCGACGAGTAGCGCACCCGGCCTTAGAGGTAGAGCCTTTTGGGATGACAAAGAACGACGAAAAATCCTTCGCACACGTTGAATGTGACCGCGCTAGGTCGTCTTCTGTGTTGATAGCCTCTTTGAGGAAGATGACGCACGGAGACGTTTTCATCTTTTACGCCCACATTTCTAATGTGCCAGCATAAAAACTTCATGTTTTCGCAGTTTTGAGCGTAAAAGATTTGACTGCCGAAAACTTGGTGTATACTATAAAATTTTAGTTTTACGCTTGTGGATGGGACCTCCGGCGTAATAACTAGAATTTTGGCAGTCTGGCGTAAAGCACGGACTGTATACCGCCAATTACGCTTCTGGATGTGACTTTCGGCATAAAATGACCAAATTTTGTACAGTCTTGGCATAAAGCACAGACTGTCATTTCTTAGTCTTTATGTTGCAAGATTTGTAATGACGTATTTTTCTTGCACTTTTGCAGTTAACTTGTATGAGTCTCCACTGGCCGAGGTGATGGGTTCCACTGCCGGGATGCTGCACTCAAACTATCTGGAGGATCTATCCCACGTGACATTTCCTATCTCCGGACCCCAGTATCCTGAAGGAAGGAAGATCTTAATATCGGCTCAGGGCGAGCGGACGTTGCTGAACATGATTAACATAGAGCCCCTGACGTACATAGACGGGGACCAGTACATCAAGCCAGCTTTTCTCTTTGGGGACATGATTGACAAACAGCTTTTCTCTTTGTATCTGCCCACGATGCCGAGAGATTATCCTATCTCGGCTTTCTCCCATGCGACACATTCCAGGAGGATATCGTGGACGCTGACTCCCGATCTTCACGGCAAGCCGGGGAAGATCTTTCATCTGAAAGGAGCTGACCAGGGGTCTTTTGTTAGCCGCCCTTTTGGCGTTGTGACGATGTTCAGGGGACTGTGCCCGGGCAGCGTCCCGAGTGAAGACAGTTCAGTGATCCAGCCGGTCCAAATGCCGACTTTCTGTAACAACTTCATGGGGCGAAGGGGGGTATACCCCAAGGAGAATCCTCGGTGCAATGGGTGGATCACCCCAACATACCTCCGATGGGCTTGCCTAGTTGACTGGGCCTTGAAGCATTTTCGGAGAGAGCTGGAGGGCATTGGACTGTATGTTGCTGTGAGTGCGATGAGTGTTGGGTTGCCTCCCAACCCTAACCTGTTTCTGGCACTGATGGAGCGATACATTCCGCTCACCTGGACCTTCGCCACTCCACTGGGGGAGTTGGGGTTGGCCCTCCATGAGATGGCAGTGATCTCGAGACTGTCGATGGGGGATACCCCATATGAAGAGTTTGTTCCCACCAACCGGGAGTTGGAGGACTCGGACCCTCGGGTTGTGGAGGTGTATCAGGAGCTGATGTGCCACTATTTCGCGTGCACTGCTTTTTATGATGAGCCTTCTGATTTGGCTCACACCACTAAGTGGACGTCCTACCTCTTCTTCCACCTGGCCAGGGACACCAAGTCGAAGAAAGTTTCGGGGGGCAAGAATGAGCCCGTGAACTATTTGGGCGTGCTCAGTGCCCAGGTCGTCGAGGATCTTATGGAGGATGCTAAAGCTCCAGATCAGATTCTCAATAACGGGGTAGGAAAGTATCCTGAAGGCACTAAGGCCTACAGTTACTTGAGGCGCTGCCGCAGGCCTCTGTCTAAGAAAGCCCGGCTGGCTGGCTTTCTCTCTATATGGCTGCGTCGAGTAGTGGTGCCCGGTATCGCGTCCGCGGACCGCATTCACCGGAACATCCTGTGGCCTGTCGTGCGTCTGGTGTTCGGGGCAAGACTGGGCTTGCTCCCTGCCATGGTGTGGCGTATACAGGCTGGCCTGAGAGCCATGACTGATGGACTGCTCGTCGATGAAGCTCGTCATGATAGCTTTCCCCGGGTAGAGTTACCATACCTGTACTTGATGGGATGGTTAATTCTCTACAACCCCCGGGTGATGTCTTCCGGCCCTGGTAGTAGCTCGGGGGGTAGTTTCTTGCTGAACTACAAGGACTCTCCCTGGAACGTGAACACAGTTTTAGACTGTCGACTGGTGCTGAGCCTCAGTCATGGCTGGAAGCTCCTCTGTACTGTCCCCTCTGTACATCGCAATCAGTCGGGGATTAGGCTTGAGGATATAGGTGGAGAGACCAATCTTTCTCCGAAAGCTTTTAATTGGTTGGTCTGCATCAGACCCTCCCATTTGCTGTACAGAAACGAAGATCATTGCTTCTTCAAGCCCTACTTGCCCAGTCGGTTCGCCAGGCAGTTTGGGTACGATCAGCTGCATGTGGGCAATGCCGTCACCAACTTCAGGTCCAGGGGCGGACTCATTGATGGAGCCAGAGGATGGCGGTATTTTATCATGGGTTGCACGGGAGCAATCTTTATCGTGCCGGTCGTCACACTCTCTACGGAGCTGCGCATCCTCCATTCGTATGCCCAGTTCTACGTGGCGATCAACACCTTCCATCGCGATTTTGACATGCGTGGAAGCTTTAGGGTGCCTTCTCCCAAGCCCAGGGGAAGAGTCGAAGTCCCCTCGGTTTTATCTGACGAGGGTGAGGAATCCATCACTCTGGATGAGCCTCTGGTGTCGGTGCCGAGGTGTGAAGTACCTCCGCCTACGGGGGCTTTGGCAGTCTCTGGGAAGCGAAGGGCTTCTGCTTCGAAGCAGACTTCCCCTCGCAAGAGGAAGAAGAAGACGGTTAATCGTTCTCTTCGGATTCCTGGTATTGAGGCTCCTAGAGAGGAACCTGCTGTCTCTCCTGTTGGGGATGTCTCTTTGATTGGAGGTTCCTCGTCTTTCAGAGAGGGACCCTCAGTTTCGGCTGGCGGTGCCGAAGAACTCCTGCTTGAGGCTGCCGTTGCTGCCACTGCCTCCGGTAGTGGAACAAAATCGCCTGCGTGGCCGAGGCAAAATGAGAGAATCTTTCCCTAGACCAGCCACGGATGAAACTCATGCCGTGTCCGTGAGCATGCCTGGCGAGATTCCAGCTGACGAACCTCGACCGCGTCTTGGTGAAGGCTCGGTAGAGCACCTGGCGATGTCGGTGGGCCCACCCCCTTCTCTAGGTATGACAGTTCGTATTGCGTCATTAAGGCGTGATTTAGCTACATCGGCTGCAGATGCGACATATATACCGTTGGCTACGGGTAAATGTCATCTTTATGTCTCCTCTTAGAAAGATTACCATCATATTGATACCAACTTTCTTGTCCTCTTCCCAGGGGACGGCGTCCACGGAGAGTATAGCGTTGAAGCGCCTTCTGGCTCTGCTCGGGCTCCTGGCGATGATACGTAGGCGCTCGACTTCGAGGAGGAAATATCTTCGGGGGCCAGCTCGCCCGGAGTGGTTTCGTCATCTCAAGAGGAGGACGAACCCGTTATCGTGACCTCGCCTCTCGCGAGTATGCCGATGACTTCGACCGTCATTGTCGCACCTTCTTCGGTCGCACCACCCGTCGAGGCGGCGGCTGTGGCGACCTCGTCTACAATCATTCCTGGAGGGGGACTTGCCAATATCGCGGCCACTCCTGGCGTCCAATCGGATCTAGTTGCGCTGACCGAGCAATATACCAGCCTCTTTTATACCAGTTTGAAAATGCTGATATCAATGGTGTTGGCGAAGAATCTAGACTTCGAGCGTCTGAAGAAGGCTTCTCAGTTTTCGATCGGGGCGGTCAGGGAGTTCGGCGATTCTGGGGTAGCTGACACCCTGGAGGCGATGGTTAATGGTTTGGAGCAACCTATTAACGAATACTTGCAGCTGACTCGGGGCAGCCTTGAAGCTGAGGTCCAGGCCAGATACGACCTCATGACTGCGCGGCTTACTAAACAGCTGGAAAGCCTAGATAACTCCATCAAAGTACATAAGCTGGAGATGGATGAAAGAAAAGCTGTCGTGGAGGAGGCTCTTGCTCTTCATAAGAAGTGCCAATCCGAGCATGAAGGGAACGTAGCGAGGGCCCGCAAGTTGAAGGGAAAACTCGCTCTGGCAGAGGAGTGGACTTCTCAGTCGTTGGCAGGTCTAGATGTAGCGACTGGTCGACTGATCACAGCACGACGGGATCTGGAGCGTGCAGAATCTTTTCGTGCTGGCTCTCTTCGGGCAAGGGCCGAACTGTCCTTTATGAACAATCCTGAGGCACGGCTGGAGCGGGCCCGCGCTGATGCCTTGGTTTCCAGGGATGAGAGGATAGTTGCACTGGTACAGCTGATTCGCGATCTGACCGCTCCCCCACAATAATGTTGTTTGTGGTATTAAACGAAAGAATGAAAGTGTATTTCAATGACGGGGTTTGTGCGAAACCCGCGCCCTTTGGTTTACAAACAAACTTGTATAATATAATCCTATACGAGGATGTGGGAGTACAATTTATTTAATCTGGGTATAAATTGCTATAGGTGTCTGATCTGCGGTCGATCACTTTAGCCCTTGGACCACGCGATGTTGAAGAAGTGCCATGGAAGACAGGTAGCAGCTTCGAAGGTTGTAGGAGAGGGTGGATGCACGATGCCGAAGTCGTCGATCCCCGCTCTTTGCCTGAGCTCCGGGCTCTCTCTCTCTCTCTCTCTCTCTCCCTCCTCCTTGTTCGATCTTCTCCGATTGTCGACCTTGGATCTGATATTGGTACTCTTGACCGAATTTTCTGACCTGGGATCTGATATCGGTTTCTTGACCAATTTTTCGACCTTGTTCCCCATTGACAGGGGCCTCTATTTATAGAGTCTTTGGTGATAGTGACCACTCCGTTAGTGTAGCAACCAAGGAGTGAAAAGTACAGCACCCTTTTACACAACGGTTAAAGTAACCAATGCCTACGTATAGATGATCTTTTGACTGAGCGGGTGACGTGGGTCCAACTAAGGGGACACAACACGTACGGTTGCTACTAAGATCACAGCGTAAAAGCCACGCGGGTAGGTATCCATTGTGTAGAAGAGGTTGGCGTAGAAGCCAAATGTCCGTCACCATGGCATAGAAGCCAAGTAGGCATAGAAGCCGAACAGGCATAGAAGCCGAGTAGGCATGGAAGCCGAGTAGTCGTAGAGACTGAACAGGCATAGGAGCCGCGTAGGCGTGGAAGCCGAACAGGCACAGAAGCCGAACAGGCATAGAAGCCGAGTAGGCGTAGAAGCCGAGTAGTCGTAGAGACTGAATAGGCGTGGAAGCCGCATGAGTACAGATCCTGAATGGGCGTAGAGGCCGCTGCATATCGTGCCAGAATGGGCGTAGAAGCCGCTTGAGCACAGATCCTGAATGGGCGTAGAAGTCGCTGCATACCGTGCTGATGTGGACGCCTTAGCCGGAATTACGGCTTTTGAAGATATAACCAAATCTCTTGCAGAGATTTGCCATCACCTTATGCATTAAATGCGGAGGCATGTTTCGAAGGTCTGCAGGCCTTCTATGCACCTGTTGTAGAGACGTGTCTTGAGAGAAACTGTCACCGCTCTGTGCAATTAGACGTGGAGACGTGCCTCGAATTCCGTACAAAGTGCAGCTTTTGATGTGGCAGGCGGTTTGTCTGCTGCGGAGCGTAAAATAGCTCATATTTGCCTGTGTAAAACAGGGCAGCGTATTCTCTTGTACGCAAAAGAGCGGTTTATGCTGAGGGGACTCCAGTAAACGACGGTTTGGTGATGTTTTACCAAATCCTCTGCATTAAATGGTAAGATCCGCCATCATACTGTGGGACACGTCCCGAGAGGTCTGCCATCGTTTTCCAGCCGTCGTCTGGGTAGCCGTGCATCACCTTTTGTCAGGAGTCAGAGGTCAGATTCACTGCGTGACTTGACAGGTTCATTTCGGGGAAGATGAAGCGTTCCTCGTACGCTATCACGCTGCTTTGAGAGCGGTTGAGTTTTACGCCATGGAGGCGATGAAGAACTCTGTTTCACGCTGGAGTGGCCTGGACGTACTGCACTTATGCGGATGGTCCTTTGAGCTTTATTCTTCATGCTGTATTTTAGCGGAGAAAACTCTGTTGTACGCCTGATGGCTCTGAAGGCCTCTGCTTACGCTGCTCTGTATCAAGAGGCTGTGTAGCTCTTCCCAGCGTATTTTTCATGCTTCTACAAGACCCCCTTCAGAGCTTTTAAATTCCTTGGAATTTGAAACGCTTTGAACGAAGCATGAATGGCCCCTCGTAACTCGAAATGTTTCTGAGTGGAGCGTTGAAACGGTCGGTACAGACTTTATGGCAGATTTATGGGGGACCGTTGTGATCTCTTTTGCCTATAAAAGGCTGGGGGAGTTAGCCTATTCTCCCCACATCTTCATCACCACGCAGAGATGATCACCGGAGTTCGCCGGGTCGATTTGAGGAAGAAGGAGATCATGTTCTTACAGCGTGTAAGGAGCCAAAAAAGATGGCATCTTCGAGCAAGTGTCCACTACAACGATGGATCATGGAAGGATATCTTAGCCTCCCTTGCTCGGGATAATTAGCAACTTCGTATGGCGTTGCCCCAGGAGAGAGGAAGGGTTGTATTTGACCACACAGCTTGCAAGCTGTATCTCTTCTCCTTAGATCCCCGCGGACGAGATTAGACAAACCGTAATCTATCGTCCCCGATCGAGCTGGGTGGAAGACCCCTCAGCTGGATCGGCCATGGCGAATGGAGGATCTTCTTGTTCATTACTGTGGAAGTAAATAAACCACCATGGAAGAAGAGGAAGACCTGCACCGATGCGAGAACCCGGTAGAACAGATTCTGGGGGCGATCTTCCGACGACGATGATGAGGAAGACCTTTGTAGATGGGATTTCCCTCATATGTAGTCATGAAAATGAAAAGAAAACCCTTGTAGATTGGATTTCTCTCATATGTAATTATGATTTTGATCTTTAATAAAAATCGTCTTTCTTCTTCATATGATCATCTTGCCATATGTTGCTGTGAAGTCTGAATATGTGCAGCTTCAACACGTCTGAATCTGTACGCCGACTTTGTAGAAAGAGTGCTAGGTCCTGTCCTTTACGCATAGCGAGTAGTTCATAGAACGCTGTAGAGCATTTTGAACATCTTAGAACTGTCCTGTTGCTGGGACTGAGGAACCGCGTAGAGCTCTGAACTTCTGATAAACAGAATTTTTGTTCAGTCTTCGCCTTCAAGAGTGACTTATCGAAAATCCCTTGGAACAGGGTCGAGGAATGGCTGTCAAAAACTAAGTTTCCATCTTTTGATATACGAGATATTCAGACTGGAGTTTGGATGAACCTCCATTTGACCCGAGAAGAGTAATTTCTCAATGTTTGAACTCTTGTATGTTTCGGGTACTTAGGATATGTTGAGGCCAAGGAGGAGTACCTTCTGTGTAAACTCCTGTAATTGACCGTCTTGGGGACCGTTTGAATATACGGAAAGTCGTGGAGCGAGAAATCATCAGTCTGTAGCCTCCGGGTGTAAAACACCGTCGAGCGTGAAATCGTAGACTTGTAGTTCCTGTGCGTGAAGTCATGAGTTTGTGGCCTCTCGAGCATAAAAGCTACTGAGCACAAAGGCATCCGAACCAAAAACCTGACTTGTAGCTGTCGAACGTAAAGTTGTAGACTCGTAGCCATCGAGCGTAGAAAGCTCCTTTAGCGTAAAAATGTATATCTGTAGCTCCTGAAAAGAAAATTTCTTCGAGCGTGAAGTCTTGCGGATCTGTTGCTTCTGAGGGTAAACTGAGCGCCATCGAGCGTGAGATCATCGATTTGGTATCTGCTGAGCGTAAAGTCGTAGATTTATGGCCTCTCGAGCGTAAAAGCTACTGAGCACAAAGGCATCCGGGTGTAAAATCATAGACTTATAGCTTGCGAGCGTAAAATCGTAGATCTATTGCTGTCGAGCGTAGAAAGCTCCTTCAGCGTAGGACCTGCTGAACCGACTTTGCACGAAAAAACTTTTCGAATTTGCTGACTGTCCATCTTTCAAGGTTAGTGGGCTGACGTGGCATCTAATCATAACCCTTTATTCAATTTTGCGAGATTTGGTTAGGGTCTCGAGGAGTCCGTCTGAGGATTCGAGGAGTCAGCCCAAACTCTATATATATCCCAAGTTCTCTGAGAGAGAAACTTTTTATCCGTCTTCTGTGAAAGAGAGCTTTCGACTGTTCGAGTTTTTCTTCGTTCCCTCGAGTCTTCAGAAAATGGCGTCGAAACAAACCTCCTCCGCTAAGGGAAAGGGTATAGGTTCCTCTTCTCATTTTTTCGCCCCAGCGAGGGGGTCTTCGGTCGGTCAAGGCGAACTTCCTTCTGAGCGAGGTGTCCCGCCGACGAGCAGTGCACCCGGTCTTAGAGGTAAAGCCTTCGGGGTGACAAAAACGACGAAAAATCCTTCGCACACGTTGAACGTGACCGCGCTAGGTCGTCTTCTGTGCTGATAGCCTCTTCTTGAGGAAGATGATGCACGGAGGCGTTTTCATCTTTTACGCCCACATTCCTAATGTGTCAGCGTAAAGACTCCATATTTTCGTAGTTCTGAGCGTAGGAGCTCTGGCTACCGAAAATTGGGGTATATCGTAAAATTTGAATTTTACGCTTGTGGGGGGACCTCCGGCGTAAAATTGCCAGATTTGCACAATCCTGCGTAGAGCACAGACTGTTGTTTCTTTCGGTCCGTATGTTCGTGCAAGACTTATGATGATGTATTTTTCTTGCACTTTTGTAGTTGACTTGGGTGAGTCTCCACTGGCCGAGGTGATGGGCTCCGCTGCTGGGATGCTTCACTCGAACTACCTGGAGGATCTGTCCCACGTGTCATTCCCTATCTCCGGACCCCAGTACCCTGAAGGAAGGAGGATCTTAATATCGGCTCAGGGCGAGCGAATGCTGCTGAGCATGATCAACGGGGAGCCTCTGACTTATGTAGACGGGGAGCCGTACGTAAAGCCGGCTTTCCTTTTTGGGGACATGATCGACAAACAGTCCCAGACGAAGCCTAAGAGGGAGCCCTGGGTCTTCTCAGCCGGGAATTTGGTTTTGTACCTGCCAACGATGCCGAGGGATTATCCCATCTCGGCCTTCTTCCACGCGACGCATCCTAGGAAGATGTCATGGACGCTGACTCCTGATCTTCACGGCAAGCCGGGGAAGATTTTCATCTGAAATGAGCTGACCAGGGGTCATTCGTCAGTCGCCCCTCCGGCGTTGTGACGTTGTTCAGAGGACTGTGCCCGGGCAGTGTTCCAAGTGAAGATAGCTTGGTGATCCAGCCGGTCCAATTGCCGACCTTCTGCAACGACTTTGTGGGTCAAGGTGGGGTATATCCCAAGGAGAATCCTCGGTGCAATGGGTGGATCGTCCCAACGAACTCCCGATGGAGATGCCTAGTTGACTGGGCCTTGAAGCACTTCCAGAGAGAGTTGGAGGGCATTGGACTATATGCCGCTGTGAGTGCGACGAGCGTCGGGTTGCCTCCGAACCCCAATTTGTTCCTGGCGCTGATGGAGCGGTATATTCCGCTCACCGGGACCTTTGCCACTCCACTGGAGGAGTTGGGGTTGGCGCTCCATGAGATGGCAGTTGTCTCGAGACTGCCGATGGGGGATACTCCATATGAAGTGTATGTTCCCACCAACCGGGAGTTGGAGGATTTGGACCCTCGGGTGGCGGAAGTATATCAGGAGCTGATGTGTCAATACTTCGCGTGCACCACCTTTTATAACGAGCCTTCTGATTTGGCTCACACCACCAAGTGGATGTCCTACCTCTTCTTCCACCGAGCCAGGGCCGCCAGGTCGGAGAAAGCCTCGGATGGCAAGAATGAGCCCGTGAACTGTTTGGGCGTGCTTAGTGACTAGGTTGTGGAGACTCTTATGGAGAAGGCTGAAGCTCCGGATCAGATTCTTGTCGAGGGGGTAGGAAAGTACCCGAAAGGCACCAAGGCCTGTAGTTACTTGAGGCATTATCGCAAGCCTTTGTCTAAGGAAGCCCAGCTGGCTGGTTTCCTTTCCATATGGTTGCGCCGAGTAGTGGTGCCAGGTACCGCGTCCGCGGACCGCATTCACCGAAACATCCTGTGGCCGGCAGTGCGCCTGGTGTTTGGGGCAAGACTGGGCTTGCTTCCTGCCATGATGTGCCGTATACAGGCTGGCTTGAGAGCCATAACTGACGGGTTGCTCGTCGATGAAGCTCGACGTGAGAGTTTTCCCAGGGTGGAATTACCATACCTATACTTGATGGGATGGTTGATTCTCCACAATCCTCGGGTGAAGTCTCCTGGGTCCGGTAGCAGCTCGGGGGGTATATTCTTGTTGAATTATAAGGATTCCTCCTGGAATGTGAGCACAGTTTTAGACTGTCGGCTGGTGTTGAACCTCAGCCAAGGTTGGAAGCTCCTCTGTACTGCTCCCCCCGTGCATCGCAATCAATCAGGGGTACGGCTTGAGGATTCAGGTGGAGAGAAGACCGACCTTTCCCCGGAAGCTTTTAACTGGTTGGTCTGTATTAGGCCCTCCCATCTGTTGTACAGGAGCGAAGATCACTACTTCTTCGAGCCCTACTTGTCTAGTCGGTTTGTCAGGCAGTTTGGGTACGATCAGCTGCATGTGGGCAATGTCGTTACCAGCTTTAGGTTCAGGGGCGGACTCATTGATGGAGCTAGAGGGTGGCGATATTTCCTCATGGGTTGTACGAGGGCAACCTTCATTGTGCCGGTCGTTACAACCTCCACGGAACTTCGCATTCTCCATTCTTACGCCCAGTTTTACGTGGCGATTAACACCTTCCATCATGATTTTGACGTGCGTGGAAGCTTCCGGGTGCCTTCTCCCAAGCCTGGGGTAAGAGTTGACGTCCCTTCGGTTTCTTCGGACGAAGGTGAAGAGTCTGGTACTCCGGACGAGCCTCTGGTATCGATGCCGAGGTACGAAGTGCCTCTGCCTGCGGGAGCTTTGGTAGTCCCTTCTGGGAAGCAACGGACTTCTGGTCTGAAGGAAGTTTCTCTTCGCAAGAGGAGGAAGGAAACGGTTGCTCGTCCTCTCTGCATTCCTGGCATTGCGGCTCCTGGGAGTGAGCCTGCCTCTCCCTACATCGGGGATGATTCCTTGGCTGGAGGTTCCTCGCCTTCTAGAGAGGGGCCTCCTACAGTTTCGGTCGTCGATGCCGGAGAATCCTCGTTAGAGGTGGCTGTGGCGGCTACTGCTCCAGGTAGCGGAGCGAGATTGCCTGTGTGGCCGAGGCAGATGGGAGAATCTTTCCCGAGGCCAGCAGCGGGCATGACTCCTGCCGCGTCAGTGAGCGCGTCTGGCCAGATTCCGGCCGATGAACTTCGACCACGTCTTGGTGGAGGCCTGACAGAACTCTCGGCGATGTCGGTCGGCCCACCTCCTTCTCCAGGCATGACGATTCGCATTGCGTCATTAAGACGTGGTTTAGCTATATCGACTGCAGATGTGTCGTATATGCCGTTGGCTCCGGGTAAATGTCATTTTTATGTCTCCTTTGAGAAAGATTGTCATCATACTGATATTGACTTTCTCGTCTTCTTCTCAGGGGATAGCGCCCACGGGGAGTATAGCGTTGAAGCGCATTCTGGTTCCGCTCGGGCTTCTGACGAGGAGGCATTCGTCTTTGATAAGGAAGTGGCTTCGGGGGCCAGTACGCCTGGAGTAGCTTCGTCACCTCGAGAGGAGGATGAACACGTCGTAGTGACCTTGCCTCTTATGAGTGTGGCGACGACTTCGACCGCCGTTACCGTACCTTCTTCGATTGCGCCATGTGTCGATGCGACGGCTGTGGCCACCTCGTCTGCAATCATCCCTGGAGAGGGACTTGTTGACATTGCGGGCGCTCCCGGCGTTCAGTCGGATCTAGTTGCGTTGACCGAGCAACATACCAGCCTTTTCTACACCGGTTTGAGAACGATGGGGTCAATGGTGTTAGCGAAGAGTCTGGATTTTGAGCGCCTGAGGAAGACTTCTCTTGCTTCGATCGGGGTCATCAGGGAGCTCGGCGATCCTGGGGTAGCTGAGGCCCTGGAGGCGGTGGTTAATGGGTTAGAGCAACCTATTAATAAACATTTGCAGCTGACTCGGGGTCTCGATGCTGATGTTCAGGCTCGGTTCGACCTCATGACTGCGCGGCTTGCTACGAAGGTGGAAAGCCTAGACAACTCTATCCAGAAGCATAAGCTGGAGGTGGATAGAAGAAAAGTTGTCGTGGAAGAGGCTCTTGCCGTTGAGACGCGGTGTCGCTCTGAGCATGAAGGGAATACAGCGAGGGTCTCCAAGCTGAAGGAAAAACTCGCTCGGGCAAAGGAGTGGGCTTCTCAGTCGCTGGCAGGTCTAGACGTAGCGTCCGGTCGACTGAGTACAGCGCGACGGGAGCTGGACCGTGCAGAAGCTGCTCGCACGGGCTGTCGTCGGGCAAAGGCTGATCTGACCCTCACGGACACTCCCGAGGCACGGCTGGAGCAGGCTCGTGCCGACGCCTTGGTTCTTAGGAATGAGAGGATAGCTGCGCTGGAGCGGCAGATTCACAATCTGACTCACCCGCCATCATGATGTATCCTTTCCCCTTTTTGCTTGCCAAGATGTAATTCTGCCTCCCTCTCGGGAATAAATAAAGGCAACTATTTTCTGACTTTTGTGGACCCATTATTTCGGAATGTAAATGACCGGTTTTGGTGAGAGTGTTATCAGAGGTAGTATGGACATGATAGACTCCCGATAAACTTCTTAGCAGGACACATCTATTCAGAGGTCATACGGACATGATAGAGCTTAACCCTACTAATTGCGTTTTGGAAGTAGTTTTGTCAGAATCGAGAGCCATGCTATGTCCTACCCGAGCAGGGGAGATTAAACATAGTACCTTTTCAGGAATTTGCCGTTGATAGGAGCCATTAACAGGTCTCCATTAGGCTGGGCTATCCTGTAGGCGCCGTTCGAGAACGTTGTCTCGATCACATAAGGGCCTTCCCACTTGGGCTGGAATTTGCCTTTACTTCTGTGGGTAAGAATCATCGGTCTTCTTACGGCTAGAACTAGCTCGCCGACTTTGAACACTCTTTCCTTCACTTTATGATTAAAAGTTTTGGAAATGCGTGCTTGGTAAAGCGCGATGCGCTGTTGAGCTTGTAGGCATTTCTCGTCTAATCCTTCAAGCTCTTGGAGCCTTGACAGGTCATTCTTTTCTCGAGTCAACTCACTAGTCACTGCTATCCTGAGCGACGGGATCTGAATTTCGATGGGAAGAACTGCCTCGCTCCCGTAGACCAGTGAAAAGGGGGTACAACCTGTAGGTGTCCGTACCGTTGTGCAGTATGCCCAGAGACATTCGCCCAGCTTCTCGTTCCAGTCTCTTTTGTTTGAAGAGACGAACTTCTTTAGGAGTTTGATAATGGTTTTGTTGAAAGCTTCCGCCAAACCATTAGCAGCTGGATAATATGCCGTAGAAGCAATATTATATATTCGACTTTTATCGCAAAATCGATGAAACGCTTGGCTGATAAACTGAGGCCCATTGTCATGGATTATTCTTTGAGGAATCCCAAAGCGATAAATGACGTGGTGCTTGATGAAGTTGATCACATCAGACGCTTTTACCTCAGCCAGAGGGATTGCCTCTGCCCATTTAGAGAAGTAATCCGTGATGGCCAGTATGAACCGGTGGCCTCTGGAGGAGGACGGGTGAATGGGACCGACAATATCCATACCCCATGCTTCGAAGGGCCAGGATGCGACCGTAGGATGTAGATATTCAGACGGTTGGTGTATGAAGTCTCCATGAACCTGACAGGCTCTGCATTGTCTTGCATAGCTGATCGCGCCTGTGATCATAGTGGGCCAGTAGTAGCCCATTCTCCTGATACGATCCTGTAGCTTAGGACCGGGCTGATGCGCTCCGCATACGCCGTCATGAGCTTCTCGGATAATCTGCTGTGCTTCGTCGTCTGAGAGACATCTTAATAGCAGTCCGTCGTAGGTTCGACGATATAGGCAGTGTGAAGATGCATCAAAATAGAAGCGTAATGATCGTCTCTTGACGGATATTTATTCTTTGGGGTCCTCTGGCAAGATTCCGTATGCGACAAAATCTATGAAGGGACTTCTCCAGTCTCTTCTGGGGAGATCTGTGTTCACAGCGTGGCTGCGTTCTATGTGAAGGTTGTTCTTCACGCAGAATAAATCTCTGTTAAGAAGGATCACCGAATCTTGCCTTCTTATAGGGGTAGCTAAGTCCGCAGCTAGACTGGCCAGGGCATCAGCTTCCAGATTCTGAGATCGAGGTACATGCTCTAGGAAGAACCCTTTGAACGTCATGGCTATCTCGATTGTCGCTCGGTGATAGGGGATGAGGTCTGGATTCCGGACTTCGTATATCCCTCTGACTTGATTGACGATAAGCAGAGAATCACCGAAAGCTTCCAGTGATTTGACCCCCAGCTCTTCAGCGACTTAGAGCCCGATCAACAGGGCGTTGTATTCCGCCATATTATTAGAGCATGGTTCATTAAGAGAGTATGCCCGGTAGATGACGAGTTTATCAGGAGTGACCAGGACGATTCCTACCCCTGAAACCACATTTTCCTGGAGGCCAGTCCTGGAGGTGCCGTCAAAGAACAGTTGCCATGTGTCACTTTCCATTGCTGAATTACATTCTGCAACTTCGTCGGGAATGTCTTCGTATAACTTGGAGGCCTCCGGGATCGGATGAGCAGCCAGGAAGTCGGCCAGCGCTTGGCCTTTGATGGACTTCTGCAGGATGTACACCATATTATATGGTGTTAACAGCATCGCCCAGGTTGCGAGTCAGGAATTAAGAATACTCGGCTTGCTTATCAGTACTCGAAGAGGGTTGATCCTGGAGATGATATGAATAGTCTGGCCGGTGACATAGTGCCGCGTCTTTTGGATAGCGAACATCAGAGCCAGACATTCTTTCTCCACTGGGTTGTACCGGTGTTCGGCTCCGACCATCATCCTGCTGAGGTAGTAGATAGCCTGCTCATGCCCCACGTCGTTCTTCTGCGCTAGAAGAGCTCCTAGCGAATGATCCATTGCTCGGACGTACAGCAAGAATGGTTTCCCCATGATGGGGGGCATCAGAACTGGCGGACTGGTGAGGTAGCGTTTGATCTCCCCGAATGCTTGCTGACAGGTTTTATCCCATACGAAGGATACACCTTTCTTCATGAGGTACGAAAAAGGCTGGCATCTTCCTGAGAGGTTGGATATGAACCTCCGGATATAAGCCAGACGGCCTTGAAATCCCCGGAGTTCCCTCAGATTGCGAGGCGGTCGCATTTCTACGATGGCCTGAACTTTGTCAGGGTCCACCTGGATGCCTTTGGCAGTGATAACAAATCCCAGGAATTTGCCACTAGATACGCCCAGGAAGGACTTCGTAGGGTTCATCTTGAGTTGATGTCGGCGCATTAACTCGAATACCGTCCTTAGGTCCTGAATGTGATCATCCTTGAGGCGGCTCTTGATGGCTATATCGTCTACGTAACACTCTACTATTTTGCGTAAATATTCATGGAATATGCCGCTCATAGCTCGTTGGTATGTAGCCCCGGCGTTCTTCAATCCGAAGGGCATGACCATATTGTAATACACTCCCAACGGGATGCGGAAGTCAGTGTGCTTCTCGTCTTCAGGATGCATCTTGATCTGATTGTATCCTGAGAACCCGTCTATGAAAGACATGCGTTCAAAACCGCAAGTGTTGTCGATCATGATGTCCGTGATGGGAAGAGGAAATTCATCCTTGGGGCAGGCCGCATTCAGATCTTGGTAATCGATGCAGATACGTACCTTCCCATTTTTCTTTATGATTGGGACAACATTGGCGACCCAGTCGAGATGTTGTTCTTCCCGGATGAACCCACAGGGTATCAGCTTTTTGACTTCAGCTTCAATGGCGTCCATCATGTCCGGTCGGAACCGGCGTTGGTGCTGCTTCACAGGCTTTGAGTCAGCCAATATGTTGAGTTTGTGAGTAGCCACCTTCGGGTCTAGGCCCGGTATGTCTCCATAATCCCATGCAAAGACGTCGACGTATTCCTTTATCAGCTGTATGATTTCTTCCCTTTCAGCTAGTGGGAGATTGTCACTGATAAATATCGGCTTTGGCAAAAGTTTACCCCCAATATTGATTTGGATAACTTCATCTTTGGTTGGAGGTTCCCTCTGTTTGAAGCAGAATTCCCACTGTGCATCCATTTGTTGAGCCCAAGAGTCATTCTCAAACGGCTCAGAATCTCGTTCCTCTGCTTCTGAGGGATCTGTCATCACCATATTTGCTGATAGTGCTTGTTCGGGAGCACTAGGTGAGTCGGGGGTGACGAGCCGTCCCAGGAGGAGAAAAAGATGTCATTATCCGACGTGGAAGCCGTAAGGGAGGTGGCATACCCTAACCCGAAATGAGTTTGTTGGTAGCGGGGGTCACCGCGTGGCAGCGTTCTTCTGTCTCTTCTGTAGTTGAGGCTCGGCTTTCGCTTCAAGTCGTAGCCCATGTTTTGTATGATCTTCAGCGCTTGAGGGCTGTATCGGTGAACCTGCATCTTCCCAGTATCGTCATCGAAAGGATCTTCCTGGATGGCTGGTTGATTGCGCATGCGGTCGAATACTATTGGACGCTGACTGCTGCAGGTAGGCGGGATTATGAAGATAGAATCTTCATGCGGTCCATACGTTGTGATGACGTTGGATGATGACGCTGCTTCCCAGATATGCGGATGGTAGGAGTCCATAGCTTCCAAGAACTTTCGTGCTATGGGTTCTACCTCATCACGGGGAGTGGGTTCCTGATTTGGAATCTGAGCTCGTCCTGCATCGTGACGTAATTTAGGGATCTGCTCAGACCGACGTAAAGCTGAAGAGGTCCTCAGTCGGCCATCGGCTTCTCGCATAATCCGGAGGGTAGGCAGATTGTTCTCTCGCTGGCGTAAAGGCCGAGAGGTTGAATATTCGTCTGCTTGCTTCCCCTCGCGAAGATCACCGCGCTCATCTGTTTTACCGTAGAAGTCAGAGGTTGTTTCGCGCGTGGAGCGTGATCTGTTCTTCCGATTTGGCGTTGAGGCACCATCGGAAGTTTTGTCTGTACCGCGCGTAGCGAAAGACTGATTCCTACGCGTAGAGCGCAGTGGATACTTCTGGGTTAGCGCAGAGGCCTTGCCCAAAGTTTTGTCTATACCGCACGTAGCACGAGACTGGTTCCTACGCGTAAAGCGCAGTGGATACTTCTGGGTTAGCGTAGAGGCCTTGCCCGAAGTTTTGTCTGTACCGCGCGTAGCGGAAGACTGAATTTTACGTGCAGGGCACGGAGGGAGCGATGCTACCACCTCATTGGTCGGAGAGATCGGAGAGATCGGAGAGATCGGAGAGTCCACAGGAATGGTTGAGGATGTCTTGGGCATCCACACTTTCCGCAGCTTCCTGTTGTCTTGGACGGAGAGAGAGTGAGAGCTACCCCCGGTTCGAAGTATGTCTTCGTAAGCAGACTGGTCGAAATGAATGACCAGCGTCTTCTTCACGGTTCCTATAGATACCGCATCGCATTGAGCAATTACTTCCTCGTCAGAAGAGAAAGACGTCCCCAGCAGAGTCGCCATCTTGTTTGTAGTATTAAACGAAAGAATGAAAGTGTATTTCAATGACGGGGTTTGTGCGAAATCCGTGCCCTTTGGTTTACAAACAAACTTGTACAATGTAATCCTATACGAGGATGTGGGAGTATAATTTATTTAATCTGGGTATAAATTGCTATAGGTGTCTGATCTACGGTCGATCACTTTAGCCCTTGGACCACGCGATGTTGAAGAAGTGCCGTGGAAGACAGGTAGCAGCTTCGAATGTTGTAGGAGAGGGTGGATGCACGATGCCGAAGTCGTCGATCCCCGCTCTTTGCCTGAGCTCCGGGCTCTCTCTCTCTCTCTCTCCCTCCTCCTTGTTCGATCTTCTCCGATTGTCGACCTTGGATCTGATATTGGTACTCTTGACCGAATTTTCCAACCTGGGATCTGATATCGGTTTCTTGACCAATTTTTCGACCTTGTTCCCCATTGACAGGGGCCTCTATTTATAGAGTCTTTGGTGACAGTGACTACTCCGTTGGTGTAGCAACCGAGGAGTGGAAAGTACAGCACCCTTTTACACAACGGTTAAAGTAACCAATGCCTATGTATAGATAATCTTTTGACTGAGCGGGTGACGTGGGTCCAACTAAGGGGACACAATACGTACAGTTGCTACTAAGATCACGGTGTAAAAGCCACGCGGGTAGGTATCCATTGTGTAGAAGAGGTTGGCGTAGAAGCCAAATGTTCGTCACCATGGCATAGAAGCTAAGTAGGCATAGAAGCCGAACAGGCATAGAAGCCGAACAGGCATAGAAGCCGAGTAGGCGTAGAAGCCGAGTAGTCGTAGAGACTGAACAGGCATAGGAGCCGAGTAGGCGTGGAAGCCGAACAGGCACAAAAGCCGAACAGGCATAGAAGCCGAGTAGGCGTGGAAGCCGAGTAGTCGTAGAGACTGAGTGGGCGTGGAAGCCGCATGAGCACCGATCCTGAATGGGCGTAGAAGCCGCTGCATATCGTGCCAGAATGGGCGTAGAAGCTGCTTGAGCACAGATCCTGAATGGGCGTAGAGGCCGCTGCATATCGTGCCAGAATGGGCGTAAAAGCCGCTTGAGCACAGATCCTGAATGGGCGTAGAAGCCGCTGCATACCGTGCTGATGTGGACGCCTTAGCCGGAATTACGGCTTTTGAAGATATAACCAAATCTCTTGCAGAGATTTGCCATCACCTTATGCATTAAATGCGGAGGCGTGTTTCGAAGGTCTGCAGGCCTTCTGTGCACCCGTCGCAGAGACGTGTCTTGAGAGAAACTGTCATCGCTCTGTGCAGTTAGACGTGGAGACGTGCCTCGAATCCCGTACGAAGTACAGCTTTTGACGTGGCAGGCGGTTTGTCTGCTGCGGAGCGTAAAACAGCTCATGTTTGCCTGTGTAAAACAGGGCGACGTATTTCCTTGTACGCAAAAGAGCGGTTTATGCTGAGGGGACTCCAGTAAACGACGGTTTGGTGATGTTTTACCAAATCCTCTGTATTAAATGGTGAGATCCACCATCATACTGTGGGACGCGTCCCGAGAGGTCTGCCATCATTTTCCAGCCGTCGTCTGGGTAGCCCTGCATCACCTTTTGTCAGGAGTCAGAGGTCAGATTCACTGCGTGACTTGACAGGTTCATTTTGGAGAAGATGAAGCGTTCCTCGTACGCTATCACGCTACTTTGAGAGCGGTTGAGTTTTACGCCATGGAGGCGATGAAGAACTCTGTTTCACGCTGGAGCGGCCTGGACGTACTGTACTTATGCGGATGGTCCTTTGAGCTTTATTCTTCACGCTGTATTTTAGCGGAGAAAACTCTGTTGTACGCCTGATGGCTCTGAAGGCCTCTGCTTACGCTGCTCTGTATCAAGAGGCTGTGTAGCTCTTCCCAGCATATTTTTTATGCTTCTACAGATGTACCATTTCTTTTTTTTTGCTTTCCAGATGTAATTCTGCTCTTTTTTGGGAATAAATAAAGCGAATCTTTTCTGACTTTGTGGACCCATCATTTCGGAATATAAATGACAGGTTTGGGCGAGAGTGATATCAGAGGTAGTATGGACGTGATAGACTCTCGATAAACTTTTAGCAGGACATATCTATTCAGAGGTCATACGGACATGATAGAATATGCTTTGGTAGGATATATCTATTCATAGGTCATACGGACATGATAGAATATGCTTTGACTAAAAGTTGGTAGACATGACACTATCAGAGGTAATATGGATGTGATAGGTATCGCATTTTCCAAATTAGTCGAACATATCTATTCAGAGGTTATATGGACATGATAGAATATGACCCAACTAGTTTCGTTTTGGAAGTAGTTTTGTCAGAATTGAGATTCTCGCTATATTCCACTTGAGCAGATGAGGTTAAGCATAGTACCTTTTCAGGAATTTACCGTTGATAGGAGCCATTAATAGGTCTCCATTAGGCTGGGCTAACCTGTAAGTGCCGTTTGAGAACGTTGTCTCGATCACATAAGGGCCTTCCCACTTGGGCTGGAATTTGCCTTTACTCCTGTGAGTAAGAATCATCGGCCTTCTTACGGCTAAAACTAGCTCGCCGACTTTGAACACTCTTTCCTTTACTTTATGATTGAAAGCTCTGGAAATGCATGCTTGGTAGAGCGCGATGCGCTATTGAGCTTGGAGGCATTTCTCGTCTAATCCCTCTAGCTCTTGAAGCCTTAACAGGTCATTCTTTTCTTGAGTCAGCTCATTAGTCACGGCTATCCTGAGTGACGGGATCTGGATTTCAATGGGGAGAACTGCTTCGCTCCCGTAGACCAGTAAAAATGGTGTACAACCTGTCGGGGTTCGTACCGTTGTGCGATATGCCCAGAGACATTCGCCCATCTTCTCATTCCAATCTCTTTTGTTTGAAGAGACAAACTTCTTCAAGAGTTTGATAATGGTTTTGTTGAAAGCTTCCGCCAAACCATTAGCAGCTAGATAATATGCCGTAGAGGCAATATTATGTATCCAATTTTTATCGTGAAATTGATGAAACGCTTGGCTGATCAACTGAGGCCCATTGTCATGGATTATCCTTCGGGGAATCCCAAAACGATAAATGACGTGATGCTTGATAAAGCTGATTACATTAGACGCCTTTACCTCAGCAAAAGGGATCGCCTCTGCCCATTTGGAGAAGTAATCTGTGATGGCCAGTATGAACCGGTGACCTCTGAAAGAAGACGGGTGAATAGGACCAATGATATCTATATCCCATGCTTCGAAAGGCCAGGATGCAACCGTAGGATGTAGATATTCAGACGGTTGATATATGAAGTCTGCATGAACCTGACAGGCTCTGCATTATCTTGCATAGTTGATCGCGTCTGCGATCATAGTGGGCCAGTAATAGCCCATTCTCCTGATACGATCCTGTAGCTTAGGACCGGGTTGATGCGCTTCGCACACGCCGTTGTGAGCTTCCCGGATAATCTGCTGTGCTTCGTCGTTATAGAGACATCTCAATAGCAGTCCGTCGTAGGTCCGGCGATATAGGCATTGTGAAGATGCATCAAAGTAGAAGCGTAATGATCGTCTTTTGACGGATACTGCTTCTTTGGGGTCCTCCGACAAGATTTCCTATGCGACGAAATCTATGAAGGGACTTCTCCAGTCTCTTCTAGGGGGATCTGTGTTCATAGCGTAGCTGCGTTCTATGTGAAAGTTGTTCTTCACACAGAATAAATCTCTGTTAAGAAGGATTACCGAATCCTGCCTTCTTATAGGAGTGGCTAAATTCGCAGCTAGACTGGCTAGGGCATCAGCTTCCAGATTCTGAGATCGAGGTACATGCTCTAGGAAGAACCCTTTGAATGTCATGGCTATCTCGACCGTTGCTTGGTGATAGGGGATGAGGTCTGGATTCCGGACTTCATATATTCCCCTGACTTGATTGACTATAAGCAGGGAATCACCGAAAGCTTCCAGGGACTCAACCTCCAGCTCTTTGGCGACTTGGAGCCCGATTAGCAGAGTGTTGTACTCTGCCACATTGTTGGAGCATGGCTCGCTAAGAGAATATGCTCGATAGATGACGAGTTTATCAGGAGTGACCAGGACTATTCCTACTCCTGAAACCACGTTTCCCCTAGGACCAGTCCTGGAGGCGCCGTCGAAGAACAGTTGCCATGCGTCACTTTCCATTGTAGAATTATATTCTGCAACTTCGTCGGGAATGTCCTCGTATAATTTGGAGGCCTCCGGGATCGGATGAGCAGCTAGGAAGTCGGCCAGCGCTTGGCCTTTGATGGAATTCTGCGGGACGTATACCATGTCATATGGTGTTAACAACATCGCCCAAGTCGCGAGTCGGGAATTAAGAGCACTTGGCTTGCTCATCAGTACTCGAAGAGGGTTGATCCTGGAGATGATATGAATAGTCTGGCCGGTGACATAGTGTCGCGTCTTCTGGATAGCGAACATCAGAGCCAAGCATTCTTTCTCCACTGGGTTGTACCGGTGTTCGGCTCCGACCATCATCCTGCTGAGGTAGTAGATAGCTTATTCATGACCCATATCGTTCTTCTATGCGAGAAAAGCTCCTAACGAATGATCCATCGCTCAAACGTACAGCAAGAATGGTCTTCCCATGACGGGAGGCACCAGAACTGGCGGACTGGTGAGATAGCGCTTGATATCTCCGAACGCTTGCTGACAGGTTTCGTCCCATACGAAGGATACACATTTTTTTATGAGATGCAAAAAGGGCTGACATCTCCCCGAGAGGTTGGATATGAATCTCCGGATATAAGCCAGACGGCCTTAAAATCCCCGGAGTTCCCTCAGATTACGGGGTGGTCGAATTTCTATGATGGCCTGGACTTTGTCAGGGTCCACTTGGATGCCTTTGGCGATAATGACAAATCCCAGGAATTTGCCACTAGATACACCCAAAAAGGACTTCGTAGGGTTCATCTTGAGTTGATGTTGGCGCATTAACTCGAATACCGTCCTTAAGTCTTGAATGTGATATCTTTGAGGCGGCTCTTGACGGCTATGTCGTCCACGTAACATTCTACTATTTTGCATAAATGCTCATGGAATATGTTACTCATAGCCCGTTGGTATGTAGCCCCGGCGTTCTTCAATCCGAAGGGCATGACCGTATAGCAATATACCCCCAACGGGGTCCGGAAGGCAGTGTGCTTCTCGTCTTCAGGATGCATCTTGATCTGATTGTATCCTGAGAATCCGTCCATGAAAGATATGCGTTCAAAATCATAGATGTTGTCGATCATGATGTCCGTGATAGAAAGAGGAAACTCATCCTTGGGGCAGGCTGCATTCAGATCTCGGTAATCGATGCAGATACATATTTTTCTATTTTTCTTTATGACTGGGACAACGTTGGTGACCCAGTCGGGATGTTGTTCTTTTCGGATAAAACTGCAGGCTATCAACTTCTTGACTTCAGCTTCGATGGCGTCCATCATATCCGGGCGGAACCGGCATTGGTGCTGCTTCACAGGCTTTGAATCGGTCAATATGTTGAGTTTGTGAGTAGCCATCTTTGGGTCAAGGCCCGGCATATCCTCATAATCCCATGCAAAGACGTCGATATACTCTTTTATCAGCTGGATAACTTCTTCCCTTTCAGCTGGGGAAAGATTGTTATTGATAAATATCGGCTTTGGCGAAAGTTTACCCCCAACATCAACCTGGATAACTTCATCTTTGGTGGGAGGTTCCCTTTGCTCGAAGCAGAATTCTCACTGCGTATCCATTTGTTGGGCCCAAGAGTCATTGTCAAACAGTTCAGATTCTTGTTCGTCTGATTCGAAGGGATCTGCCACTACCATATTCACTGATAATGTTTGTTCGAGAGCATCAGAGGGCGATAAGCCATTCTAAGAAGAGGAAAAGATATCCTCGTCCGACTTAGAGGAGGTGGCATACCCCAACCCAAAATGAGTTCGTTGATAGTAGGGGTCGCCGCACAGCGGCGTTCGTCTGCCTCTTCCGTAGTTGAGGCCTGGCTTCCGCTCCAAGTCGTAGCCCATGTTTTGCATGATCCTCAACGCTTGCGGGCTGTATCGGTGAACTTGCATTTTTTCAGCATCGTCATTGAAAGAATCTTCCTGGATAGCCGGTTGATTGCGCATGCAGCCGAAGACTATTAAATGCTGGCTGCTACAGGTAGGCGGGACAATGAAGATAGAATCCTCATGTGGTCCATACGTCGTGACGACGTTGGATGATGACGCTACTTCCCAGACATACGGACGGTAGGAGTTCATAACTTCCAAGAATTTTTATGCTATGGGTTCTACCTCATCACGGGGAGTGGATTCCTGATTTGGAATTTGAGCGTCAATATACTGGAAAAGAGGATGTTTATTATCATCTGGAACTCCGTTCCTGGTTGCATTTACATCAGTCGGCTGCCCGTTCCGCCGGAGGTTGATGACCAAGGGTGGAGGCTTCTGGTTCAAAGTGACCACTAGAGGATCACTCCCTTTTCCTGACCTGGTTTTGTTCAGGTGAATAGCCATAGGCTCCATGGCTTTTGGACGAGTGGTTCATCCTTTCACTCTGATTGACAGCGGTAGTGTGGCAGAGGGTTCTTCTGGCTCCCGGTGGGATTCCTTCTCTGCCTCGCCTGACACTTCTTCCGTGTGATCTTGAGAGTACAACACGGCATCGGAATAGTAGGATTCTACTCCTTTAAACGGGTTTAGGTCAGCCACCTCCGTTTGTACTGTTCCTTGGGGGTCTACATATTTAAGACATTGATATAGAGTTGAAGGAACGATGTTGTGGTCGTGGATCCACGGTCTTCCCAGCAAAATGTTGTAGGACACCTCTGAATCGATAACGTAACATATGGCCACCGATCTGAGGTTGCCTATCTGGATCCTCAGGTAAATTTTCCCCAACGGCTTACTTCTTCCAACGTTGAAACCTACGATTGTAGTGGAGGTGTAAGCCAATTCGCTGGTAGGAATCCTCAGCGGTCTGAGCAGACTGTGAGGGATGATGCTGATCGACGATCCCGGATCTAGGTGAATCCGATCGACCTCCATGGAACCAACGTACCCGGTATAATAGAGGGGCCTGTCATGCTTGTTATGTTTTAACAGCATGTCGTCTTGAGTGAAAGTGATATTTGGGACCACTTCCATTACACTGTGGCATTGAGGACATTCCACCGGTTCTTCGTCGGGGGACTTAAGATGGGTCAAGCATGCCTCCGCCTACATCAGTGCTTCACTCAGGGCTAGACGAGTGTCCTGGGAGAGCCTGAGTAGCTCGAAGATGGACAGCCTGGCTGGTGTATTAGCCAGTTGGGCTAGGATGTCGAAGTTGTATGGCTTCTCTAAACCTTTCTTTGGAATATTTTTCACAGGTTTATCAAAGCGCACTTCTCTTTGCTTTCCCTTGTCCGCCGGAGTTGGTTTTGAAGGGCTGGCATCTGGTACGACGGGGCCTGGTCCTGAACGTTTGGCAGTTGAAACGTTCGCCGGTGCATCTTCCTGACTAATCCGTAGTCGTTGAGGTAGGCTTTCCCTGAATGGGTTGCAGCAAATACCTCGTCTTCGTCTGATGGCGAAGAAGTTGCGACCATATGGCATGGTTTGCATTTGGAGCTCTTTCTAGACGTAGCCTTAGTAGCTTTAGTCTCCTTCTCGAGCTCTGACACCAAATCCGGATGAACCCACATAATCTCGCCCTGTCGGGTGGTTAGGGGTACCAGGTCATGATTTTGACCCCTAGCTGGAGGGAGATTGACAATGTTCATCGTGGTCCGGGAAATGGGTGTGACACCGTCCGAGACTTCTTGGGAAGGCAGATTGCCAAACCGCAGAGAGATCATGTTGGCCGTGACCGTCTTCTCGGTGTTGTGCAGAGTGATGGCCTTAGCATCGATCAAAAGCATCGATCAAACCCTGGATCTTCCTTTTCAGTATATAACACGCCTTTGTCGGGTGGTGCACGTATCTGTGGAAGATGCAGTATTTGGTGTCGTCAGTACTGCCGACTTCTTGGGGCCACCTCAGCTCCGGAAGGGTGATCTTGCCACTTTTGACGAGACACTCGAATATACTTGGGATATCGTCGTCATCGAAAGAGTAGACTTCGACGGGCCTGGAAGTCCCGGGTCTCGCTTGTGCGGTTGTCGCAGTCTTTTTGCCTGGCCGTATTGATCGCCAGAGCTTTTTTTCCTTTGGAGCTACGAGGATGGTCGCTGCTGGGAGATGACCTTTTGCCTCTGTCAGAGGCGGAGATCATGATGCCATTATCGCGCGCCTTGCGACTGTTATCTTCGGCGGCTACTGCCGAGATGATGAACGAGGGCCAATCATGGAACTGATATGGTCCTGTAAACACCGAGACTACGGGAAGAAGGTTCTTCCTGCAAATGTCTACCAACGCAGAGTCTGGAACTTCTGGAGGCATCTGTAAGGTGGCCTGACAAAAACGTTCGACGAAGGTGCGAACGTCCTCCTTTTCCCTCTGCTTGACTTCGATGAGAGAGGACATAGACATGTCCATTCCTCCCTCGTAGAATCGCGTGAAGAATAAAGCTTTGAAGTCCTCGAAGGAAGTAATGCAGTTGTCCGCCAAGCTACGGTACCACTGATAGGCTACTCCTGAGAGGCAGCCTTTGAACACCCGAGTGAGGAGGGTGTCGTTCCCTTGTAGCAACACCGTCATCATACTGAAATAGTTCATGTACTGACTTGGTTATGTTTTTCTCTCAAACAGAGCCATAGTCTGAGGTTTGTACCTCGGAGGGAAAGGGACCTCTTCCCAGGTAGCTGGGTAAGGCTGGTTGATTCCCAATTTCTTGAGCTGATCTTTGTGTTTCAAGGCGTCAAACTGGGCTTTCAACTCCCGTACTGCCTGCATCGAATTTTCAGTTGGAAGCGGGACTACGATGTAGTACAGAGTTGGTTGTATCGTGACTCCAACGGGAGGTAATATATTCTCCGAGTGAGGAAGCGGAGGAACTGCTGACTCTTGATCTAGAGCAGGCTCTTGGCTCGGGTTGGATGGTGGTAAGACTACCCCCACACGTATCGGAGTTGGCGGGACCGATATTTAAGCCATGGCAGTTGCGTGCTGAGTTAGCATCATCTGGTACATGTTCTCCATTATGGATTGCATTTGTTTCAGAGATGTCTCCAGTATAGTGATGCGTTATTCCGCGTGTCCTGACAACGAAGCTTCCTCGCGTTCATCTTCAATGGCATAAACCCCCATTTCCCTGGGCGTCATTGAAGGATTAGTATAGGTCGCTGCAGAAGTCGACTCTATACTCTCAGCATCCGATCCGGGAGACTGGCGACCCCCAGCGTCGGAATCAGACGAGTACGAAGCTGGTTGCTGTGACCTTGCACGGGTGTTTTGGAATACCCCAGCTTCAGTATTCCTGAGGAGGTCTTCGAATCTTCTTTGGCTCAGAGACCTAGAGGGATGACGTCTTGAGCTCGACCCTCCTCTAGGTATGTGTGAAGCCATGTTCACGGATGCATGTGCTGGCTCTTCTTCCTGGAAAGACAGAGAGTAGCTCAACTGGTCGAAAACTGACCGTTTTGCTTTAGAACAGCAGCAGTCAATCACAATCTTATGACTATTACAACATTGCTCGCCAGGGGGCATAATAGACATGTTGGAAGGTCCCCTCTCCTTACGCTTCTGGATTAGATATTTGCGCAAGTCAGGAGGAGTAGAAGAAGAAGACGACGGCTTGTTCCTTCTGTTCCCATCAGTGGGCATGCGGAGATTGGGCACCATGGTTTTCTCTGTGCCACCTGTGTACAACAGGTTGGCCATCTGGGTGGCGGATAATCCCCGGGGAGGGTGTCTTTCCGCAACCTGAGCTTGCTTTACGCCGTGGGACTTCGCCTAGCGTAATTTGGAGATTTGCTCAGACTGGCGTAAAGCTGAAGAGGTCCTCAGTAGGCCATCGGCTTCCCGCGTAATCCGGAGGGTAGGCAGATTGCTCCTTCGCTGACGTAAAGGCCGAGAAGTTGAGTACTCTACCGCTTGCTTTCCCTTGCGGAGATCACAGCGCTCATCTGGTTCCCCGTAGAGGTCAGATGTTGTCTTGCGCACGGAGCGTGATTTATACTTTTGATTTGGCGCTGAGGCATCTTCAGAAGTTTTGTCTGTACCGCGCATAGCGGGAGACTGGTTTCTACGCGTAGAGCGCAGTGGATACTTCTGGGTTAGCACTGAGGCTTTGCCCGAAGTTTTGTCTGTACTGTGCGTAGCGGGAGACTGATTTCTACGCGTAGAGCACAGTGGATACTTCTGGGTTAGCGCTGAGGCTTTGCCCGAAGTTTTGTCTGTACCGTGCGTAGCGGGAGACTGAATTTTACGTACGGGGCACGGAGGGAGCAATGCTACAACCTTATTGGTCGGAGAGATCGGAGAGTCCACAGGAATGGTAGAGGAGGTCTTGGGCATCCAGACCTTGCGCAGCTTCCTGTTGTCTTGGACGGAGAGAGGGTGAGAGCTACTCCCGGTTCGAAGCATGTCTTCGTAGGCAGACTGGTCGAATTGGACGACCAGTGTCTTCTTCACGGTTCCTACAGATACCGCATCGTGTTGAGAAATTACTTCCTCATCAGAAGAGAAAGACGTCCCCAGCAGAGTCGCCATCTTGTTTGTGGTAGAAAATGAAAGAATGAAAATATATTCAAGATGGGGTTTACACGAAACCCGCCTTCTTTGGTTTACAAACAAACTTGTACAATTTGATCCTATACGAGGATGTGGGAGTACAATTTATTTAATCTGGGTAAATATTACTATAGGTGTCTGATCTGCAGTCGATCACTTTAGCCCTTGGACCACACGATGATGAAGAAGTGTCGTAGAAGACAAGAAGCAGCTTCGAAGGTTGCAGGAGAGGGTGGATGCACGATGCCAAAATCGTCGATCCCTACTCTTTGTCTGAGCTCCGGATTCTTCTCTCTCTCTCTATCTCTCTCTTGATCTCTGGTTCGATCTTTTTGGAGGCTTTTAGACTAATTTCTTCTACCTTACAATTTGTCGACCTTCAATTTCTTCGACCTTTTTCCTCATTGATAGAGGTCTCTATTTATAGAGTTTTAGTGACAGTGACCACTCTGTCGGTGTAGAAACCGAGTGGAAAGTACAGCACCCTTTTACACAATGGTTAAAATAACCAATGCCTGCGTATAGATGATCCTTTGAATGAGCGTGTGACGCGGGTCCAACTAAGGGACAAAATGCGTATAATCGCTACAAAGATCACGGCGTAGAAGCCACGTAGGTAGGTATCCCTTGTGTAGAAGAGGTGGGTGTAGAAGCCAATGTCTGTCACCATGGCGTAGAAGCCAAGCAGGCATAGAAGCCGAATAGGCATAGAAGCCGAGTGGTCGTAGAGGCCGAGTGGGCGTAGAAGCCGAGTGGTCGTAGAGGCCGAGTGGGCGTAGAAGCCGAGTGGTCGTAGAGGCCGAGTGGGCGTAGAAGCCAAATGGGCGTAGAAGCCGCTGCGTACCGTGTCAGAGTGCTGATGTGGACGTCTTAGCCGGAATTACGGCTTTTGAAGATATAATCAAATCTCTTGCATTAAATGCCGATATTTGCCACCATCCTGTGCATTAAATACGGAAGCGTATTTTTGAAGGTCTGCAGCCCTTCTGTGTATCAGTCGCAGAGACGTGTCTCGAGAAACTGTCACCGCTCTGTGCATTAGACGTTGAGACGTGCCTCGAGCAACTTGTCATCGCTCTGTGCATTGGATGTAGAGACGTGCCTCGAGCCCCGTACGGAGTGCAGCTTTTGATGTGGCAGGCAGTTTGTCTACTGCAGAGCGTAAACAGCTCATGTCTGCCTGTGTAAAACAAGGCAGCGTATCCCTTCGTGCACGTAAAAGCAGTTTACGTAAAGGAGATGGCGGTAAATAACAGCCTGGGTCGTAGTGCCGTGCCATCATTATAGTCGTCGTCTGGATAGTCGAGCAGTATCCCTTTGTCAGAAGTCCAGACGTCAGGTTCATTGCAGGATCTGACAGGTTCATTGCAGGATCTGACAGGTTTACTTCGGAGAATACGAAGCGTCTCTCGTACACTTCAATGCTGCGTTGAAAGAGGATGGGTTTTACGCCCAAGAGTCGATGAAGCACCATGTTTATGCTGAAGCGGCTTGGACGTACTGCCTTACGTGGATGGTCCTTTGAGCTTTATATTTCACGCTGTGTTTAGCGGAAAAAAGCTCTGTTTGCACGCTTGATGGCTCTGAAGGCCTCTGTTTACGCTGCTCTGCATCAATATGTTGCGTATAGCCGTCCGGCGTATTTTTCATGCTTCTACAGACACCTTATTTACTGAAGAACAAAATAAGCTGGCTGATGAGATCTCGAATGAGATATCCACTTATGTTGATCGTAAGATATTCTCGATCTTGGGATTGCTAAATAAAATGCAAAGTACGGAGAGCTCACTACTGCTGAGGAGGCTCATCTTTTCATCCAAGAGACACTAGTCAGGTACATGAGAAGATTGATGAGCAGATCAAACTACTCAAGGAAAAGCATGAAAGGCTAGAGTCCAATGCAACGAAGGTAGCGGAGGAATAGATAATCCTTCGCACTCAGGCTGATGATGTCACCAGGTACTCTACGAGCGTGGATACCCAACTTGCCCAGCTGGAATTGGGGCATAGAGAGCTGGCTGTCTTCCAGGATGATGTCGCGCTTAGGCAGGAAGCTGAATGCCGAGCAGCAGCCAACAACCAGGCTAAAATAGACTTCTTGAGCCATTAAATCGTTGATCTCTGTGTCAATATATAAAAACCTCAGTAGCAATAGTTCCTCTTTTTTTCTTTTCTTTTTACAAAAAAAATTATCTTCCTCTTTTTTTGCACTGAAGAAATGAAGAAGCCCTTTTGTTGCCAAAATTTCTAATTTTGCAAACATATGGCTGAAAAATATTATATTTTGTGGGGGGAAATGATTTCCACTAGGCAATATTGAATGGGACTATTATCCATGGCATACCCTAGAGTTGGGCACGGATAATAAGTTGTATATACTGACACCATCTGAGGTAATATGGACATGATAATTAACAGTTGATAAGCAAAATATTTGCTCAGAGATAATGTGGACATAGCAAAATTTTTTTGAGAAAGGAATCCGCTGGGAATATGTGGGCTTATTATCTAGGACATACGTAGAAACAAGTACGGATAATAAGTTGAGAGGACTAACACTATTAGAGGTAATGTAGACATAATAATAAATAGTCAGAGAGATATTTGTTCAAAGATAATGTGGATATGGAAAACTCTAATTCATATACCCCAATATGTGTCTGCTCATAGATAATGTGGACCTGGCAGAAATAACCTTTTATGGGGAACAAACTCTTGTGGTTCTATTATCTAGAACGTATCTACGTCTTCTTAAATAAAAAAATAGCTCGAGGCTACGAAGAGTATCACTGACTCTCCTGGAGACACTACTAGAGCTAGTAATTCTGGAAAATTTTAAAATTTCCTATCCACATTAGTAGGGAAGTTTTGGCTGGGCCTATTATCCATAGCGTATTCAAGACTCGTAAATACAGGTAATAGATTTACAATGAAGAATGTAAACACTGTATATTTTTAAGATAATTTGTTAGAGATGGGGAACATGAGTCTGACTACGATTCAGACATAGTATTTCTTCAGGAATTTTTCATTGATGGTCATCATTAGCAAATCTTCGTTAGACTTCGCAAACCAGTATGCACCGTTGAAATATATTGTCTCCATGATGAAAGGGCTTTCCCACTTGGGTTGGAATTTTCCTACGGTTTTCTGTGTCATGACCAACGGTCTTCTCACTGCTAAGACAAGGTCACCAACTTGGAACGTTCTTTCCTTTAAATTTTTATTAAAGACTTTGGAAATACGTGCTTGATATAACTCAATTTGCTGTTGAGCTAACAGACATTTCTCGTCAAGAGTCTCCAACTCTTGTAACTGCAACCGATAGTTGTCTTTGGTGGATAGCTTATTGGAGAGAGCTATCCGGAGAGAGAGAATTTGGATTTCTACGGGAAGAAATGCTTTATTTATGTAAACCAAAGAAAATAGCGTATTTCCAGTTGGAGCACGAATCATTGTGCGGTAGGCCCAAAGACATTCACCAAGTTTCTCGTTCCAATCGTGTTTATTGGACGAAACAAACTTCTTGGGCAACTTGATAATTATTTTGTTGAACACTTCAGGTAATCCATAAACTACAGGATTTTATGCTATCGATGCTATGTTCTGGATTCGATTTTATCACAAAATAGATAAAATATGTGGCTTACAAACTGTGGACCATTGTCATGGATAATCCTTCTAGGAAGCGCAAAGCGATAGACGACGTGATGCTTAATAAGATGATCACGTTCGACGTTTTGACTTTGGTGAGCGGTATAGATTTTGCCCATTTAGAGAAGTAATCAGTTATGGCCTGGATGAACCGATATCCTCTAGTTGATGGTGGACTCTGATTGGAACAATGAAATCTATACCCCATGCTTCAAAAGGCATGACCCGACCGTCGGGTACAAAAATTCTGAAGGCTAATGGATGACATCAGCATGAATTTGACACATCCTGTATTTTTTGGCATATTCTACTGTATCTGATACCATAGTGGGCCAATAATAACCCATGTGTCGGAGACGATCCTGTAATTTAGGACCTGGATGATGAGCGCCATAAGTACCGTCGTAAACTTTACTGAGTGCTTGTTTTGCTTTTGCATCTGATACATTGTAGTAGGAGGACGTCATACGAACGATGATACAATATTGTGGTAGCTGTATCATAATAGAATCTGAGAGAGCGTCCCTTAACAAAAGTAGCTTCTTTCGGATCATCTGAAAGAATTTCATAGACAACATAGTCAATGAAAGGAAATCACCAATCTTTGATGTCGATATTTACCTTCGCAGTATAGGTTTGACCAATATATCAATTATTCTTAACACATACCAGCTCTCGACCACTCACTGGCGTGTTGTCGTAGGCACCCAAAAATAAAAACCAAATACTCTAGGATATGTAGTAGTGAGAGCAAGGATCATTTCCACGGAGTGTAATTAGTTAATCTTTATGCTATGTGAACTAGGTGTCATAGTTGGTTTCAAAATTTATTTTATTATTATTTATTTGGAAATACAAATTTTACAAGAAACTAGCTGTAACCTCCGATTTCCAAATTTTCGAAATAATTAGATTTTTAATTTATTTAAATACCAAGTTTTTTTTTTAAATAATTTCTCCTTGAATTCTTGTATTTGATTTTGAACAATGGTTGATTTAGAAGGTGATTTAAAATCTTTTATAAAAATAATTTTTTTCCTAAATGTCGCTTTCTTATAAATAAATAGATAAATAATGATGTAAATATAATACTCTAGCTTCGAATATTTATTGGCTTAAATCATAAAATTATTGTTTTAAATAAAAATTTATTTGAAGAACTAGTTGATAAAATATAAATAAATTTTTTATTGGGATAGTAAACAAATAAATTTCATACTTTCTAAGATTTTGCAATATGGGTTTAATTAGTAGCTAATTTGGAAGCCTCTTAAAATATTTTTCTTAAATTATATTTTTTCTATTTAATTACCAGTTACCGTCCCCCATTCGCACCCTCATTTTTCCCACATGAAAACTCATTCATATATAATCTGGGCCATTCATTATTTGGGCCAATCCTCACCCTTTATCCCACACCCTCTCTCCTCCTTTCTTTTGTTTACATTTTTCTCCATATTAAATCTAGGCCTTCCATTTCAAATGGAGCCATCCTCACCACACAACCCCCTTACATGTTCCCTCAACACTTTTCCTAAGGCAACCCCATCCCTAGGTTTGGCCGGCCCTAATTTCTGGGGAGTCACCTCACTCCTCCCACATACAAAAAATCCACCTCCACATATTTTCTTCACAAAACCAACCTTAAACCAAAACCTCCCCAACTGTTCCACCCTGCAAACCTCCCATAGTCCGGCGGCCCACCCTGTACTCCGGTCGCTCTCCCCTGACCCGAACCACCCTGCAGCTCCTCCATCTTCCCCGCGTCGAGCCCGCTCCGGCCAGACGAACCACCACCATCCCTGTACTCCAGCCTGCTGAAAACAGACCCAGCCGCCTCAGTACATCACTTCCATCTCCTTCCCTTCCTTCATTCTGTCCCGCCACAACGCTACACCGGTGGGCGTCAAAATCGTCTACCGGGCCCCGCTGGAGCCAAACGACTTTCTCTCGTCTGTGTCTCCGTCAAGTTCCTCGGAGCTTCCTCCCTCTTGGCAGGTTGAACCACAGCGTCGATGGCGTCTTTTCTTTGTGGGTCGCGCAACCACGGGACGACGACGAGCTGAGCCCTTTCTTCTCGGGATATCAGAGCGTCCTCAACCTGACCCATTGGGTACAGCCGTTTCCTTTTTCCACGAGTTCGATACTTGATAACTACATATTAGAAATAGTATAAATAATAGCTAATATGGATTCTCTACTTGGTACTATAGAATATCGGGTAGATACATGTGCTAGTGATCGGCTATATGGGTTGTTAGGAGCAAATTTATGATGATTGCTATTTATATCCAATATTTGGGAGATATCTTGTAAACTTTGAGTGATCGTGTAGGGAAATAGGCAAGGTATATGGTTGTGTGTGGTTTTAATAAATGCATGGGAAGAAGGAAACGTTAATACCATATATTTAGATGGTTTGTTTGCTTGGTGGAAACATTCTGTAGTTGTGCGAAAAGTTCCTCCGTGAAAGATTATTGATATAGCATAGGAAGAAATGCTCACAGTAGTTATTGGGTAATCATGATTTCAATATAGGCTAATTATAGTCATTAGATTAAAGGGTATAAGAAAAAGAGAATGAGAACTGCTGCACCTTGTCTTGAAATGCTATTTTTTTGATTAAAAGGACTATGAACTTTATTTCGGCCATTCTGGTTGTTGTATATATATGGGAAAATTTAAGCTGAATTTGGAAATGTTAATATATATAGATAAATTGAGACCAATTAGACATATATTTCTTAGAGTTGGACAGAGGAAGAACTTAAGCTTATATGATTGTGAGAAAACATGACCAGTATACTATCTCACGAGAAAGAAAGAGAGATAATGGGTCAAGGTCTTACTAGATCCTTGTGCTAAATTTCGAATATGAGGAATTTGTTGGTTGATTGAGCACACATTGTACGTTCTTGCTTATGGTTTTGTATGTGTGAATTAGATTTAGGTATATAATATTTAAATGAACAAGGAGGAAGCAACAATGAATATGGTGTAGGAAATAAAAATGTTGGGTTGAGGAATGAGTGAATGAGTGAAAAATACTGAGCACTTGTGTGTTCAGGCAAATCATATTTTAGCTGGGATTGTGTAATCTAGCGGACTGTGTCTAATGGGAAGAGCAGTGTCTAGAAATAACAATAGATATTTAACCTAACCATATTTCTTAAATTATTATTATCACTTTATAAACAGAATTTATTTACCTATTAATTAGTTTAAATCATCTTTAGGTACTTTGGACTCCTCGAACTTGGACATTGGACCAGAGCCTCGCCTTCAGCATCTGGACTCAGGACTGTTGGATCCTCCAGACGGTACCCTGGGACAGGACATTAGTTTTACCAGCTGAGGACCCAAGGCGAGTACATTCTCTGATTAGTTTCTAATTTATGATATCTCCTATGTTCACTGTATCTAGTATAGATATCCATGCTCTTGACACGCTGGTTACACGGATTGGTGTAGACGGATCTCGTCATGAGATGTTATTCCTTATTCATGGTGTAGCTTGTACAAGTCTTGTTTTATTGATATCTTGTGCATGTGCAGACACTGATTTCCGGGGAGATTTGCTACCTCCCTAGGGAATCCCGTGCCATAGCGTACCATGATTTGATCTACTATACCAGTCGGGGGTTTGGGGAGTATTTTAGTGTAGATATGTGATCATACCCAACTTTCCATGCATCATAGCTCACCCCACATCTCACGTCCGGTACGGCCTGACCATCTCCATGCTTCATAGCTGTTACGTGTGATTAGCCTGACATCTACATGCATCATAGCTAACCAACGGTTAGCCTGACCTTCCATGAATCATAGCTAATCACATGTAACCAGCCTGATCAAGTTCCCAAGCCGATCATATGTTAAAGCTAGTACTCACACACTTAGTCATAGGTTTCTTGCTCATTGACATATTGTTTCTTTTCCTGCATTTACTTACAGTATTTCCAGTATTTCTTTCATTGTACATTTCTCGTACCTATACATGCATCTGGTATATTTCCATCTAGAACTGCTACATAGTTTATGTCATTTATATAGAACTGCTATTTAGAGATGTACTTTGCTCCTTCCTGACTGGAAAATATTTTTCCAGACTGTGACCTTAGTAGATTGATTTCTAACACACTTGAGGATTGGAAGTTAATGATTGCAGGTATGATTATTTTGTCGTTAGACTTGTCTTGTATTTCTTGCTTGCCTTGATATCTCATCGTGCTTTAGTTTATGTGATTGAGTATTTCTAGCATTATTTTATGATATCCACGTCTCCTTATGGAGTTGGATATTCACGTGAGTTTGATTAGATAGTTACATGACCTAGACAGCGTTCTACCGCCGATGCTGCGGCGTAGGCTGGACGTACCCACGCACTCGTGCCCCTAAACCGGGTGCGGGTCGTGACACATTTTTAGTGGTGGCCCATGCAGGTCTGACTTCGCTAGTTGTGCGACGTCGTAGTAGTGCGACGTCATAGTTGTACTACTGCGTACCTGCTATTGAATATAGGACATAGGATACTAGGATGAGAGAGGATACTCAATCACAAATTCTTGAGAGGTTCCTGGGACGACCCCTTGAGAATCTTATTATAATTTATAATTTAAATCTTTCCTTGTTTCCGTCCGCACTCGCTTGTTGTTATTGAACTTGATTCTTGTTGACCAGTTGTTAAATTTAATTCTTGGTATCGTTGTTGAGTTGATTTCATATCGAGATGAATTTTACGGGCTAAAATTTACGGTATCATCTGATGACATATGTTGATGAGGACAGTGAGAAAGGTAAAACGTCTACTTTGGTTATGGACCCTAGAGTTTATCGCAGTCATATTAGCTGTGGTGACGAGAACGTAGGAACCTGACTTGGATGTACATACTATAGTTATGAAACTTAGAGTCTCTCGCAGCCATACCGGTTGGCGTGGCGAAGATTCTAGATGACATGATTATAGAGTTGCATACCTTAGTTACGAAACCTATCGTTTATCGCATCTATGCTTACTGGCGTGGCGAGGATTCTGAGTGTCATGATTTCAGACAGACGTGTATGATTATCAGGTTGTATCTTAAGGTGGTTCCTAAAGTATCATCTCAAGACTTATCTATTTTTGTTATTCCAGGACTTTGTTCCATCGCTTCTTTTCTTTACTAGCAGTAAAGATACCTTCAGTCCTCAATCCAGACTTTTTGAGCTCCTATTCTTTGAGGATTCCTTATTAAGTATGATAATTAGTGACTTGTGATTATGTCTATGTCTTGAGTATTAGTATGGACTGAGTGTTGCTTATGAGTTTGTAAGTGTTTCCTAGTTGGACATGTGAGCAGTAGGCCTTAACCTAGAGTTAACCCATAGCATAATACCTTGTAACAATGGTTCTAGGATAAGTGTCATTATAGTACTATAAGTAGAAGGAGAGTATAGAGTATCGGTGATAGTTCTCAGAGTTAGTATCAGAGCCAATATACCCGTCCTGGATAATCATGATTATGTAATTGGATGATCTATGTGAACAATTAAGTATCCAGGAATTGTGTTAAGGATTAATGGAGCATGATGTTCAATCTGATGATTGATATCGGAAGTGTTAAAGGTAAGAAAATATATACGCATAAAGAGTTAATGAGATGTCATGAGGAGGGAAATATCGAAATTGGAAAGAAAAATGGTGAAGCGTATCACAGATTAGTTTAACAGGCTTTAAAGGATTAAAGGGAAATACCTATACAACAATCGAGATGAGGAACCATACCCATACCCATGAGAGTAAAGAAACATGAGTGTTATAATATATACATGTAATCATGAGTTATAATGAGCTTGATGAACGATCCATTAATGAAGCTAGTGATATAATACCAAGAGTGCTAAGGGTTCTATATCAAGGATTAGTCCGCTGCTTGATGATAATTAGATTATATACTAGTTGATATAGATTGGAAAATCCTGGAAGAAAATACATTGAACATTGGAGGTAATGGTGCAAGTGATTCAGGCAGTACAATTTTAGTACACCATTATAGACACTAGATGCATTAAGTGCACCTTGAGTATCAGAGACCGTGAGCACTGATATGTACACTTGTGGAATTATAAATTAAAAGGTGGAAATAAAATTTTAACTTTGAGAATTATTGAGGAGTTGAGATTTTGTCATTTAAATTTTGAGGATTTCAAATAGTGATTCAATAAACATGGTCAAGGCTACCAAGATTTTAGAAGTGATTAAAATTTATTCCGATATTGAGTATCCGACTTTGAGGAGGTATATGCATTTCATTTTAAATTTGTTTGAGAGTTGAACCTTGACGATTATTTTGAGGATAAATTTATGGTGGAAGAGATATATATGAATATTAATATATGAGTAGATGATATACATGTGTAAGGATCTGATGACTTGAGCATGATTGAGATGGCACCGCAGACTGACTTGGGTGTCCATCTAAAATTGTATTGGAAAGAGCAGTATTTAGTATGGTGTTGCACTTGACGTATATTTGAGTGATAAGAACGACTAGTATGAACAATTGTAGTAGGAACGGGAACTGGCGGAGGGTATGGTACTAAAGAGATAGAGGTATCAACTTGGATGCATTATTGAATCATGGTTATATTAGAGATTCTTGGCACCAGATTTTGGCATTAATAAACAGGTGTGTGCAATACAGATATATTCATGGATCTTGTGGATTAAAGGTTAGTTGATAGGGATATCAGTGTACAGGAATAGGGATTAGTTTGTGAATATGCTAGAGTTAAGTATTTGTTAGAGATATTAGATACTACAAGTAATATGTTAACAGGTTCTTCCTTTCCCTCCTAATGTTCTTTTTCCGTCTTTCGATTGATTGATTTTCCTAAATACTGTAGTTCGTATTCATGATTTTCTTGTTAGGATATAACTAGTAGTACATCTTAACAGAGACTGAAATACCATGACAAAAGATACATGACCTATATATTTTCTTAAAATTGCATGGCTGTAGGTAGCATTTTCTTAAAACCATGATTCTTAGGGTTTTGACCATAGCAAAGATCTATGACAAGATTATGACCGACAAAAAGAGACAAGAGGATTAAATTGTGGATGAGCATTAATTTTAAATAAAGGATTTAGGGGTTGTTATAACAGAGTGATGGAGCATTGATTTTGCGAAAATCGAGGTATGATTGAAATTCGAGGATAAACATTAACTTAAATAGAGAGTTAAGAAATTCACAGGGCAAAATTGAGGATTTATTAATTTTAGGAAGGTCTTGATATGATTGATTATTAAAATTTGAGAAATTTGGGAGATTAGATTATCATTTTATCTATTTGATTGCAAGATAGAAATTTAAAATTTTATATTATGAATGTTGCATTGAAGATTCTGAAAGTATCGCATCGTTGAGTATTTGAGGAAAAAGAAAATCGAGAAATAAAATCGTTAATGGAATGGTGTCGAATTCAATTCTCGGGAGGAGAATTTATATTTGAATAAGCATCAATTGAATTTGAGTTAGAGGAGTAAGATGAGTGATGGATTAGTGGTTAAAATTTAAATTTTAGGATACGATTTTATAAATATGCATTGATTGGATTTCAATTGGAGGATTGGATATTAAAATCCTTGAGTATTTAGATACGAAATTAAATTTGGAGGAGACTATGATAAAAATTTGAATTTGATTTTTAACTTGAAGATTTTCAGGAATATGATGTTATAGAATTTTTGAAGGGGTTGTGAAATAACGATATGGAATTACTTCAGGATTATTTGGTTTGAAATTTAAAATTTTGATAGAAATGATATGATGAGTAAAGGCAGTTATTGAGGATCCTAAATTTCGAGGACGAAATTTTCTAAGGTGGGTAGACTTGTAACCTCCGATTTCCAAATTTCTGAAATAATTAGATTTTTAATTTATTTAAATACCAAGTTTTTTTTTTAAATAATTTCTCCTTGAATTCTTGTATTTGATTTTGAATAATGGTTGATTTAGAAGGTGATTTAAAATCTTTTATAAAAATAATTTTTTCCTAAATGTCGCTTTCTTATAAATAAATAGATAAATAATGATGTAAATATAATACTCTAGCTTCGAATATTTATTGGCTTAAATCATAAAATTATTGTTTTAAATAAAATTTTATTTGAAGAACTAGTTGATAAAATATAAATAAATTTTTTATTGGGATAGTAAACAAATAAATTTCATACTTTCTAAGATTTTGCAATATGGGTTTAATTAGTAGCTAATTTGGAAGCCTCTTAAAATATTTTTCTTAAATTATATTTTTTCTATTTAATTACCAGTTACCGTCCCCCATTCGCACCCTCATTTTTCCCACATGAAAACTCATTCATATATAATCTGGCCATTCATTATTTGGGCCAATCCTCACCCTTTATCCCACACCCTCTCTCCTCCTTTCTTTTGTTTACATTTTTCTCCATATTAAATCTAGGCCTTCCATTTCAAATGGAGCCATCCTCACCACACAACCCCCTTACATGTTCCCTCAACACTTTTCCTAAGGCAACCCCATCCCTAGGTTTGGCCGGCCCTAATTTTTGGGGAGTCACCTCACTCCTCCCACATACAAAAAATCCACCTCCACATATTTTCTTCACAAAACCAACCTTAAACCAAAACCTCCCCAACTGTTACACCCTGCAAACCTCCTATAGTCCGGCGGCCCACCCTGTACTCCGGTCGCTCTCCCCCGACCCGAACCACCCTGCAGCTCCTCCATCTTCCCCGCGTCGAGCCCGCTCCGGCCAGACGAACCACCACCATCCCTGTACTCCAGCCTGCTGAAAACAGACCCAGCCGCCTCAGTACATCACTTCCATCTCCTTCCCTTCCTTCGTTCCGGCCCGCCACAACACTATACCGGTGGGCGTCAAAATCGTCTACCGGGCCCCGCTGGAGCCAAACGACTTTCTCTCGTCTGTGTCTCCGTCAAGTTCCTCGGAGCTTCCTCCCTCTTGGCAGGTTGAACCACAGCGTCGATGGCGTCTTTTCTTTGCGGGTCGCGCAACCACGGGACGACGACGAGCTGAGCCCTTTCTTCTCGGGATATCAGAGCGTCCTCAACCTGACCCATTGGGTACAGCCATTTCCTTTTTCCACGAGTTCGATACTTGATAACTACATATTAGAAATAGTATAAATAATAGCTAATATGGATTCTCTACTTGGTACTGTAGAATATCGGGTAGATACATGTGCTAGTGATCGGCTATATGGGTTGTTAGGAGCGAATTTATGATGATTGCTATTTATATCCAATATTTGGGAGATATCTTATAAACTTTGAGTGATCGTGTAGGGAAATAGGCAAGGTATATGGTTGTGTGTGGTTTTAATAAATGCATGGGAAGAAGGAAACGTTAATACCATATATTTAGATGGTTTGTTTGCTTGGTGGAAACATTCTGTAGTTGTGCGAAAAGTTCCTCCGTGGAAGATTATTGATATAGCATAGGAAAAAATGCTCACAGTAGTTATTGGGTAATCATGATTTCCATATAGGCTAATTATAGTCATTAGATTAAAGGGTATAAGAAAAAGAGAATGAGAACTGCTGCACCTTGTCTTGAAATGCTATTTTTTTTTATTAAAAGGACTATGAACTTTATTTCGGCCATTCTGGTTGTTGTATATATATGGGAAAATTTAAGCTGAATTTGGAAATGTTAATATATATAGATAAATTGAGACCAATTAGACATATATTTCTTAGAGTTGGACAGAGGAAGAACTTAAGCTTATATGATTGTGAGAAAACATGACCAGTATACTATCTCACGAGAAAGAAAGAGAGATAATGGGTCAAGGTCTTACTAGATCCTTGTGCTAAATTTCGAATATGAGGAATTTGTTGGTTGATTGAGTACACATTGTACGTTCTTGCTTATGGTTTTGTATGTGTGAATTAGATTTAGGTATATAATATATAAATGAACAAGGAGGAAGCAACAATGAATATGGTGTAGGAAATAAAAATGTTGGGTTGAGGAATGAGTGAATGAGTGAAAAATACTGAGCACTTGTGTGTTCAGGCAAATCATATTTTAGCTGGGATTGTGTAATCTAGCGGACTGTGTCTAATGGGAAGAGCAGTGTCTAGAAATAACAATAGATATTTAACCTAACCATATTTCTTAAATTATTATTATCACTTTATAAACAGAATTTATTTACCTATTAATTAGTTTAAATCATCTTTAGGTACTTTGGACTCCTCGGACTTGGACATTGGACCAGAGCCTCGCCTTCAGCATCTGGACTCAGGACTGTTGGATCCTCCAGACGGTACCCTGGGACAGGACATTAGTTTTACCAGCTGAGGACCCAAGGCGAGTACATTCTCTGATTAGTTTCTAATTTATGATATCTCCTATGTTCACTGTATCTAGTGTAGATATCCATGCTCTTGACACGCTGGTTACACGGATTGGTGTAGACGGATCTTGTCATGAGATGTTATTCCTTATTCATGGTGTAGCTTGTACAAGTCTTGTTTCATTGATATCTTGTGCATGTGCAGACACTGATTTCCGGGGAGATTTGCTACCTCCCTAGGGAATCCCGTGCCATAGCGTACCATGATTTGATCTACTATACCAGTCGGGGGTTTGGGGAGTATTTTAGTATAGATATGTGATCATACCCAACTTTCCATGCATCATAGCTTACCCCACATCTCACGTCGGGTGCGGCCTGACCATCTCCATGCTTCATAGCTGTTACGTGTGATTAGCCTGACCTCTACATGCATCATAGCTAACCAACGGTTAGCCTGACCTTCCATGAATTATAGCTAATCACATGTAACCAGCCTGATCAAGTTCCCAAGCCGATCACATGTTAAAGCTAGTACTCACACACTTAGTCATAGGTTTCTTGCTCATTGACATATTGTTTCTTTTCCTGCATTTACTTATAGTATTTCCAGTATTTCTTTCATTGTACATTTTTCGTACCTATACATGCATCTGGTATATTTCCATCTAGAACTGCTACATAGTTTATGTCATTTATATAGAACTGCTATTTAGAGATGTACTTTGCTCCTTCCTGACTGGAAAATATTTTTCTAGACTTTGACCTTAGTAGACTGGTTTCTGACACACTTGAGGATTGGAAGTTAATGATTGCAGGTATGATTATTTTATCGTTAGACTTGTCTTGTATTTCTTGCTTGCCTTGATATTTCATCGTGCTTTAGTTTATGTGATTGAGTATTTCTAGCATTATTTTATGATATCCACGTCTCCTTATGGAGTTGGATATTCACATGAGTTTGATTAGATAGTTACATGACCTAGACAGCGTTCTACCGCCGATGCTGCGGCGTAGGCTGGACGTACCCACGCACTCGTGCCCCTAAACCGGGTGCGGGTCGTGACACTAGCTTTACGAGAAAAGTTTTATTATTTTAATAATATAAATTTTTGAGTTTTCGAAAATTTTAATATAATATTATTATTTATTTTACATCAATCTTTAATATTTTATTTGAAGTATTAGTTTTGAGCATTGTCATTCATGGATTAGGGTTTGATTTGGTATAAAGAATTGAATTAGATTTGGTGATAAATAACTTTAATTAAAACCCTAATTAATATTACATAGACTTCTACCAAAATACCCCTTAAACCAACTTAATTACTTAGCTTCCAAGGGAAGCCATACATGGTCGGCCATAGAGGATGGTCCAATCCAATTGGTTTATATCCCTTACTACTTATAAATCTCTAGTAAAGATAAGAATGGTGATAGTTTATTAATATAATGACTTAGTTTTTAGGGTTATTTACACTAACTACCCCTAAGTTTTGGACTTATTTAACGGGATACCCCTACTTTTAAACTAATTACATTGACCACCCCTTCCTTTAGAAAACAAATTAAAAATAAGGGTAGTTAGTGTTATAACTTTTTATTTTTATCTTAAAGTAGGGGTATCCCGTGTAATAAACATAAAATATAGTAGTGGTCAGTGTAATTAGTTTAAAATAGGATTATCCCGTGTAATAAGTCCAAAACTTAAGGGTAGTTAGTATAAATAACCCTAGTTTTTATATATAAGCTATAGTTTTATTTCTTATATAAAAGCTTTTACCCTTTTACTTCTAACCCTTCACCATTGTAACTTTCTAACCTTTCATAACACCCTCTCCATCCCTACATAAATTTTAAACCTAGAAGATCTAAGGAAAGTCCCTCTTCCCTTTACACAAATATTATTTTTGTGTATTTTACATATTGTTCTTAGTTTAATTCTATTATTCAAAATAAAATTTATATTTTAGATTAATATTGAGTTCAATATATGTTGGTTAGAACATAATTCTAGAAATTATTTGTGATTGTGACACATCTATAGGAGGCTTAGATATGAAATAGAATTAGGTTTATACGGGCTGAATCCGTTCCCACTGCGCAGTAATTTTGCAAGCTAGTTTTGATCTATTAAACACTGTCAAAACCAAAATATGTATAAATGAGTTTCGTAAAAAAAATTGATAAGCTTTCCAATATGATATAATGGTATTTTGGTGTATATTAGGAGTTATTGGTCGTACAACAAAGGTGTAGAATTCTGGAATGAATTGGAATCTATTACACAGTTTTCTTGTAGGGCATATTTGATCTATTACACTTTTTCAAAAGCAAAATATGTCTAAATATTTTTCGTTGTAAATTCGATAAGCTTTTCAACCATATATGATATGATAGTATTTGGGTATATACAATAGGAGTTATTGTTCGTGCACTACTGATGTAGAATCCTAAAATATAAATTTGGGGCATTATATACATTATTGTGCAGGCCAGTATTAAACATTGTCAAAATTTATTTATGTCTAAACAGAAAACGTATAGGATTCGATAATATTTCCAACCATATATAATATGATGGTATTTGGATTTATATAATGAGAGTTATACTCTGTGCAACATAGGGTATACATGCTAAAATTTGTGTAATATAGTTTTGTACTTTTATACATTTCCTATCTATTATACAAATTGTGTGTGACCGGTATCGAATTGTTCCACCGAATAGGCTTTGAACCATGTCAATTCTAGGGAGAGTTCTCCGGTTTGGTTATATTATTGTGTTTGGAGCTCGAAATACAAAGGAGACTCTGTCCGAAATTCTAAGAATTTTGGGAGATAGCCTAATTTCGAATCTTAAACGTTATAGTATCATACCGAACCCTAAACCCAAATAACTGTATATTAACTAGATACAAACACACGTCAACCCTAGAAATACTTATAGTTCAACTGTCTAAGTTTTGGACTCGTACGGACATGGACATGTAACCACGTTAGTGTTCAAATTATCAAATATTATTTCCTTGGTTCTGGAATATCAGTTTGAATGTGTTCTCGTATTACATGATATTAAATAGTATAGAAAATTAATTTGTGTTATTCCAATAGTGGAAAGCATTATGATAAATGTATTTGTATCCCAGTAATACCAATCTAGATGTATACTTAAGATAGGAAACATAGTATTAATTATTATTATAATGCACTTAGGATTGATTATGATTGTAGAATAGATCATTGGACGGAAAGAATAGTTTGGATCACATCGTATGAAGTCTAGGCAATATAATTAAAAAAACTGATCGGTACATATAGCTCATTCGAAAGGCCTTACGTTGAGAGTGGGTGAATACTTAGATCACCTACCTACCTGAATCTCGTGTTATCTATAAATGTTTACCCTAATTCAATAAAAGTCAAATTTGGTGTTAATTGATGTTTATGATTTTGCTCCCGAGGAGGAGTGGATGGATTACTAAGCACCGTGCCTAACCGCCACAACCTGATCCTAGGTAACAAAATTAGTGCCTAGATAGTTGTCACACCCCAGTACCAGAATACGGAGACAGACTTGGCCAACTCTTCCGTACAAGGTATAGAACGTCGTACGACGGTCATGGTTGTAACTAAACAAGGGGGTGCATACTACAAGCAAGTCACTTAGGGTCACATAAAACTTCTATTATCTCAATCAGTCGAATAATAACAGTAAACCTAGAACATATATGACAAGAAAGTAAGGCATCCCAAATGCCTTGCCACAATATTCAAGAGACCAGCTGTGCAAAAATAAGAAGGCTAGCAGAGTAACAAGACTACATGACCATGATCAGCTGCAGTCTGATTAAATACAATCATGTAGGAAACTAAATATCCAGATTCACGACTAATGAGTACCTTTGGCTAAATGCCTAAGATGAGTAAAATATGAAATAACGAGTAAGAAAGAAGAGACCCACTCATTTCCCTCAATGTCCATTCGCCTGGTGTGCGCCATTGTTCAGGAGAAAGTACGCTTGATCATCGGGTGTTGGCTCTGAACCTGGACATGCAAAACCATTGGGGTTAGACCCCAAATAGCAAGTACCACAAAGGAAGCACGAATGCAGAAATTGTGGTGGCCCGTTCCCCCTATTCGGGGAGCGCGGCTAAGAAATACAAATCGATATCATTCGATCGGGATAGATTGAATCAAGATCTTATCCTCGTTATGGATTTGCTTCTTCAGAATCGATTCCCATATTCAGTGGACCATGCCCCGAGGATGGACTTAGCGGCAGAGTCAAGAGGGACCTCTCCGCTGTAAGTTTTCTTGCCTAGTTTTTACTGTCGCCTTGTTGCTTTCGTGCTTTTGAGTTGGTTTTCGAATTTGTATTTTCTTGAACGATTTTGATGAATTTCATTGCTTTCTTTCATTAAAATGCATTTTATTCCTAGCTTGGAAAGAGTAGAAGAGGTATTGATCTCTGTTCGTGGCAATACAGGTGATCGTGCAGTAGACGTCGTGCGAGCGGAATCTTGAAGCACCTCTTTCCTTTCCTCTCTCCAACCAACTTATGAGGCTATAATTCGATTCAGTTGAACCTTCTTCCAAGTCTTCATACCTAAAATCTTGTATTCTTGATTGTTCCAATCAAACGATACCATAATAACTAAAAGATGTCAAGATAAAAAAGAATAGACTGAGATTATTGTGCTTGTCAACCAAATTAGAAATGGTTACCTGGTTGCATGCTAGTTCACTTAAAATATTCTTTCATAGTATTTTAATTCAAGTTAGAATGAATGTATACTTCTTCTATAATTATGCTATGTATAGAACATACCTTGCTATGCAATGAATGTATACTTCTTCTATATTGTGCTATATATAGAACACACCTTGCTATGCAATAAACTGATCAGGGAGACTATGCAAAATAAATTATGCCATACTACTTGTCGCGTGCTCATGTTGCCTTAAATTGCATCAATTGATAACTTACATAGACGTCGTTTGATTACGGACAACTTGTGCACAATGGTATAGGTTCATGAGGACGGTTGCTGGGGCACTGGCGTCGATCCGATCCGGACGAAACTTTATGTGTAGTTATCGTGTGCTGGGCGGGATGGCTTGCAGTGCATCGTGTGCTCTCATTGCATACTATCCTCATCAATCCCTGGAAACTACGCACTTCAGCTACTGTCTTAGGAACTAGCTAACTCTCTACGGCCTCAACCTTCTTCGGATCTACTATGACTCCTGCACCAAAGATGATGTGACCTAAGAATGACACATAATCCAACCAAAGCTCATACTTGCTGAGCTTTGCGTATAACTGGTGTCCTCTTAAAATCTGTAAGATATTTCGAAGATGCCCCTCGTGTTCCTCTTCGCTATTGGAATAAACAAGAATGTCGTCTATGAAAACCACCATGGACTGATCTAGATATAGCATAATAATACGGTTCATCAAATCCATAAATATCGCTGGAGCATCAGTCAGTCTGAATGGTATAACTAAGAATTTATAATGCCCATATCGTGACCTAAATGTTGTCTTGGGTATGTCTTGCTTCTGAACTCTTACTTGATGATACCCTGATCGAAGATCGATCTTGGAGAAAATCTTGACTTTACTCAGCTGATCAAACAAATCATCGATCCTTGGTAATAGATACTTGTTCTTCACTGTTATAGCATTCAACTGTCTGTAGTCGATACATAACCGTGATGACCCATCCTTCTTCTTCACTAGAACCACTGGCGCTTCCCAAGGTGATCCACTAGCTCGAATAAACTTCTTTGACTTCAGTTCCTCTATATGTTGGTACAGTATGTCTAGCTCTGATGGTGCCATTTGGTAAACTTTACAAGATATTGGCCCTGTCCCAGAGATCAATTCTATACAAAACTCAACGTCTCTTACTGGGGTAACCCTGGTGGTTCTTTCGAAAAGATCTCTAAGAACTCCTTCACTATCTTTGGGAGTTGTTATTCTACTAACACTGTCGCTGTGATCCTCTCTTCATGTTGGTCTTCCACAAATCCGTCAAAAGTAAAACCATTCGGGCCCGGGATACTAAATAATACCTTACCCTTATGCAATCTATCGTAGCATGACTGTCTCTAATCCAGTCCATGCCTAAGATAACATCAAAGTTACCCATAAGGAACTCGATCAATCATGCTGGTAGTGAACGTCCGTACACTACCACCGGACACGCTATACATATTCTACTAACTCCTACGATCCCATTACCAGTGAGTATATTCAACCTCTCTGGCAATATCTCGAACTCCAATCCAATACGTGTCGCAAATCGTGCAGATATAAATGAATGAGATGCGCCTGAATCAAACAATGCTACAGTAGAAAAGGATGAGACAGAGATGTTACCTTCCACCACGTCGCCCGATGCTAAAGCTTCATCCAAAGACAAGGTGAATGCCTGCTCTTGACCCTGCTATGCCCCTCGCTGTTGTCTCCCTTGGTGATGTTGTTGTGGTCTCTGTTGGCCCTGCTGCTGGTTCTTCTACTGCTGGTATATCTCAGCTTGCTTTAGTAACGGGCGCTGAGCTAATGGCCTTACTGCTATTGCTGGCCCTCTCTGCTGGACTGCCCTTGGTGCTGGCAGTGCTGGTAATTATTGCATTGGCCCTCCTGGCCTCTTCATCATCGGGTAATTGGTAATATAGTGTTCTGGACTGCCACACCTCATACACAACCCATTGGCTTTCCTATATATATCTAGTCTGGCCTCCCTTGTCATAGTAAGTGCAACCCACCTGTGCTCCCTGGCGCTGTTGCTGTTGTCTCGGCTGCTGCCGAACCAGTACTGTCGTCCTCCTCCACGCTGATTCATGGATGCGAATGCCAGGTGATGGTGCTGACGTTCGAGGTACTACTCCACCTCCTCCTCCACTCTGAGCATTAGACCTCTTCTGGCCTCCTATCCTTGTCGATAACCTTTGCATGGTAATCTCGTACCTCCGAGCTACTATCAGTACCTCTTTATAAGTCTGGTTGTCGTGTCCCTCTACCAGTTATAAAATCTCCAGATGAAGTCCTTGTTGGAACCTCATTGCTCTATCCGACTCCCTAGCCACCATAGTTTGAGCGAATCTACTCAGTCTGCAAAACTCGGTTGCATATCCATCCACTGTTCTACCGGCCTTCTTGAGACTGATAAATTTCTGTTGGAGCTCATAATACGCTTCGACTCCAAACTATTTAGCCCTGAATTGAGCCCTGAAACTATCCCAAGATATGGGATACCTCAAGCCAACCTCTACTGATGCCCACCAGTCAAGGGAAAGGTCTTGAAGCTGCAATCAAACTTGATCAACTTGTTCATCAGCCGGAATCCTTCTGCTGCCATAATGACCTCAATATCCTATAACCCGACATCTGCTGTGATGGAGTCCTCCATTCCATTGAAGTACCTTGGGTTAAGTCGGCAAAATCTTACCGATGCCCCCGAATCAGTCCTTCCTCCTCTTTCTAGGGCCGTCTGCAAACCCTGACTCAATAAGACATTTTGTTCTTACTGTTGAAACTGCTGATGCTGTTGCACCGCCATCTGGTTGCTGCGTAGCCATCATTCCCCGAAGGATCTCGAGCAATGTCGGGGTGTCAAGTACCACTAGTACTGCTGGGGGTACGGGTATTTCAAGGGCTGGTTTTTCGACATGTCTCACTTCTATGCCAAATTAAGTTATGTAGCCTACGGGTCTTTGGTACACTTTCTATGCCATATGTTACCCACTTGGTCAGTTACTTGGTCAGTCTGTACCCACGAAATCTCATAGTTCAAAATTATAAAATCGATATAAAAGATTTTATAAAATATATTTAAATTCTAAAATGTCATAAAATGATATTCTAACAAATTTGGAGTGACTACACCATTTCTACCCTATAATTTATAGTTGTTAGTTATATGCTTAGGAACGTAGTCCTGGTAACCTCGAATCAAAAATATCATGTATCCCATTCCATATCTCCATAATGGTTTCATTAGAGTTTTTCGTTTAAATAAGATAGAAAAAATATTTAATTTCTAATTAGAATTTCTAGAAAAAAGAATGCTACAGCCCATTTTAGCAAAGATCCGTAGAGGACATGCTATTATTAGAGCGCGAGGATGTGGTGGTGAGTCAAAATGCACATATAGATTTTCCTACTGAGGATGCACTACCGAAAGGATCTGCAAATCAACAACGTACATAGGAGATGGATAATGTAAGTCGCAAATCAAGAGCAAATACTTGACCGATCAACGACGAGTTCGACGTATCTCAAAGGGAGATACTTAAGACGTCACAGCTACGTTATCATTTTCGCCGTTATTTTGTGTGCAAAAACAAAGTGACAGATTAGAAAGTCTTGTGATAAAGGCACTACAAAGTACATTCAGAACTAGTTCAGTATTGGAACTAATCCAGTTATAAAAAAGATTATTCATACTAGTCCAAAATTTACTAGGGCTGTCCACCCTCTTCACCTCCCTCCTCCTGCTCCTCCTTCCGCTCCTCCACCGCTCCTCCGCCGCTGCCTCCTCCCCCGCCTCACGCCGCCTCCTTCCCCTTTCGCTCCTCCGTCTCGTCCTTCCTTCCGGCCTCCACGCAACCCAGTCCTCGTGGTTACCTCGCGTAGCTATTCCTTCCGAACTGTCAAAATTTTGGACCGTAAAAAATTAACATATTTTTAGGACTGTAAAAATTTTGACAGTTCTACCAATTGGAAGGACTGTCAAAATTTTGACAGTCCTAAAAATATATGTTGATTTTTAGGACTGTCAAAATTTTGACAGTCCTACCAATTGTTAGTACCGTCAAAATTTTGACATTTTTTTCAATTGGTAGGACTGTCAAAATTTTAACAGTTCTGATTATAAAAAAAAAACCAATTAAAAGTGCACAATACAATGAATAATTTAATAATAAACTTATAATTATCAATGATAAAATTTGATCTGCTCCGACTGAATTTTGTAGTACCTTTATCAACAGTCATTAGAAACGACATGTTCATCGCTTAGGAATAGAGACGATGGTCCTTTGCTCGTCTGTTGCCAAGAAGAGCTGTTAGGAACCTGGCATTCTCCTAATCTCTGTCAAATGACTCAATCCTTTTGATAGAGAATTCCCTTTCAAAGAACCCAAGATCTGACAGTTATAGACTGTCAGATCCTAACAATTCTCTGTCGTCTCCACTGAAATTGTGTCAAATTTTGAAATTGAAATCCTAATTTTAGCTTCAAAGCTTTGAAAAAATATTCATTAAGAAATCATTAACCTAAAATCCAGTACAATATAAATTTGATATTATGCTTAACTATGTGATGCCGACTAATAATTTACAAAATTATTTTGAAGAGCAATTGTTTAAATTTTTTACAGAAAATTAACTATAGCAAAATTAATTTATATTAAATTAATACAAACGAAATAAGTTTACATAAATTAAAAATAAAAATAAAAAATCTGCCAACTTAACTATAGCAAAATTAATTTATATTAAATTAATACAAACGAAATAAGTTTACATAAATTAAAAATAAAAATAAAAAATCTGCCAACTCAGTTGGCAGAAAACAGACCGCAACCAACATGTGTATAACAAAAGACAAACGTGGGCTCCAACGTGGGTCCACTGTTCAATTTTTGCCAACTGAGTTTACCAAAATTGTGCTTGCATAATTTCGGCCAACTCAGTTGACGGAAATTAGGCAGTGGAGCCCGCGGCTTGGTTGGGGTGATTTGGTTTGGTTTGGTTTAATTTGATTTGTTATATGAGTTTTTTTTTTTTAATTAGTTATGTTTTGCTTTTTTTTTTTTTAGTTTTTTTCTATCTAGTTTTAGTTTGGATTTTAATTTTTTTTATTTAGTTTTTTTAATTTAGTTTAGTTTTGAAATTTGGTTTAAGAAAATTTACTTTAGCGAAATAAAATTTAAATAAATTAATTGTAAAGAAAAATTTAGAAAAATATTTAAAAAAAAACTGTTTGGTTTTTTTTAGAAAATTGTAAAGAAAAATTTTCTGTTTGCAATGTTTGATAAGAAAAAAAACTAAATAAAGAAAAAAATAAACTAGTTTTTTTTTTGTCCTCTAAGGCTTAGTTTATTTTAATGGATTAGTTTTTTTTTTATATGAAAAAAAAAGACTAAGTAAAGAAGAAAGACAAATAATAGGTTGGGGAATGATTTGGTTTTTATTTGGGTTTGAAATTGGGTCTGTGTCTATGGATTGGTGTTGGTTAGGAGTTAGTTTATGTCCAATGGCTATTTCACAACCGCTCTTTCAACGACTCTTTTATTTTTCCAACGTTTATATCAAACGTTCGTCTAACGTTCGTTTCGAAGTTACCTATAAAAACGTAGTATTTGTTTCATATCAGCATATCAAACATTGCAAACAAAAAATTTATTTCTTTCCATACGAAGTTTCTTTCTTTCCACGCAGGAGAAGCTCAGTTCAATATACAATATTTGAAATCCATTTTCTTGTTGCCATGGATCGAAGTATAACAATATTATGCTCGCTTGGTGGTGTACTAAATGGGTTAGCTTATGAAGGAGGTTTAGTTGAAGTTCTTTTAATTGATCAAAATATTTTGTTTGATAATTTACGTAATCTAATAATTGAATTTTTTTCTATTGACTATGAATTTTTATTGGTACATATTTATCTATCTAATTGTATAAATTTAGTTAGTGAGGAAGCATAAAAATTTATTTTTGAAGTTAATATATAATTACCGTATATTAATATTTTTGTGACTTCACCACAACCACCACCACCACCACCACCAAGAATTAGTAGTGCTCCTAGTTCTTCTCACCAAGTTATTTTATTTACTAAAGAAGAACATAGAGTAGATGATGGTAATAACGACGATGAAAATAGTGATAATTTAATAGAAAATATAGATGATGAAATTGATGATAATGTTGATAGTTTAAACAATTTATTCATTGGATGAGAATTTATGAATCGTCATGCATTTAGAAATTTTATTAGTGATATAACAATTACAAAAAAAAATTGTTGCAGGGCTACTAGAAACAATGTCAGTGGAATTGTATAAATGTAACGTTTCTAGTTGTAATTGGAGAGTGTACGCTAAAGCCATTGGCAACGACGAAACATTTGTCATTAGTACGATAGAAAATGTACATTCTTATTTAGGTGGACTTACAATGAAAAATCATCCATTAGCGACAACTATATGGGTTAAAAATAAGATTATTGATAAAATTCGTGATAATCAATCGTATAGTCCATCGCATATTATAAAGGATATCTATAGGGAACATCGAATACATATTAAATATTTTAAAGCTTGAAAAGCTAGAGAAATTGCTCTATCAGAAATAAATTGTAGTTATATTGATGCATATAGTAGTCTTGAAGAGTATGCTTTTACAATCATTGAGACAAATCTAGGTAGTAGATGTTATATAAAGACTACAGAAAATAATAAGTTTTAAAGAATTTTTATTTGTTTCAAGTCATGCATTGATGGTTTTATAAGGGGATGCTTACCTGTGATTAGTACTGATGCTACATTTATTTTCTCTAAATTTTAAGTTATTTTATTTATTGCGTGTGCTCATGATCCTAACTATCAATTATATTCAATTGCTTATGCTGTTGCTCAGAGCGAAAACTCGGATTCTTGGAATTAGTTTTTAAACGGTTTGAAAATATCTTTTGAAGGTAGTTTTAATGCGTGGGATACAATTTCTTTTATATCAGATAAACAAAAAGGATTAATAAATGTCATGCGTGCTACTTTTCCAGAATCACCTCATTTTTATTGTATTTAACATTTTAAACAAAATTTAAAACAAATATGTAGATTGCCTTATTTTTAACGTAAGTTATACAACCTTGCAAGATATTATAATGAGTCAGATGAGAATATTTGCTTTGAAATAATTAAGGCTGAAAACATCGATGTTTACAATTGGCTTGTTGGAGTAAATGATGAAACTCGTGTTTTATCTCACTGGATAACAGCTTATTCTCCTTGTCCTAGATTAGATATTAACACGTCGAACCTTATTGAATGTTTCAATAACTGGTTTAAAAACTTACGGGATAAACCAATAACACTACTACTTGATGGTATTTGAGCCAAAATTATAACACTTCAGGACAAAAATCGGCAAAAAGCTAAAAATCTTGTAACTGATTATTGTCCGAAGATGTTAAATACTATGGCCAATATCACAAAAAAAAGACACCAGCTGCAAATATTGAGTATAGTTGGTTATTTGTTTGAAATACTAGATCGTGAAACAAACAGAACATATGTTGTTAACTTAGATGAAAAATATTGTACATGTTTTAAATGGTATCATACTTGTCTGCCATGTGTACATGTATGTTATGCTTGTAATTCTAAAAATATTAGCATCGAGAGTTTTTATCCAGATATTTTTTTTCAAAGATGCATTAAGAAGCGTATATGAGCTACACCTGGAGCCAATTCCAGTCCCTTACAACATTCAAAGTACATTGGTTATAGGCGACATTGGAGTACCAGATGTACGACGAAAAGCGGGAAGACCAAAGAAGAACCGCATCATGACGAAGGATCAATCTTCAAGAGATCTCTGATGTAGCAACTGTAATGGTTTAGGACACAATAGAATAAGATGTATCAACCAACCAAGAGAATAAATGCATTGGCATAGATTTTCTTAGAAAAGTTATAAGTTCATTGATGTAATTTTATTTCTAATACATAAATTTCTAATAAATCTAGAAGTACAAGATCTTCATTCTCTGCCTCTTGTCATCATGTCATAATACCTACGAGGCCTTGGCCTAAGACCAAGTCTATTTCTTCTTGCTACTGTATCTGTAGTGCCCTGCTCCGTGTAGGCACTATGTACAAGTGATATCGCCTTGCTTGCTCGAACGAGAGTCTTCTCGGAGAGTTCTCGACTGATTGATCAATGTGAGTGGGCAGAACTGCATTCTCTGATTCTTGCACGACTTAATAATGAATCTGAGTTTTTGAATGCTTGTTTGTTTAAGAAGACTATTTCATAAGAAGAATGATAGAACCGACTCAGCATACAAATAAGAGAACTCACATAGCTTGTCATTGAAACGAATCTGTTGCCTAACTAGAGAATATGTATGCTTGTCAGAAATGAGATAGAACCATTGCCATGCTAAGAGTATAAGAATTGTTGCATGCTTAGAAACACCGACACAGCTATCGAACGAACCTTTGCTATGCTAAGAAGATAAGTAAATGAATCGCTCGAATATGTCCCTTTGACTATGCTAAGAATGTGATAGTTTTTGCATGTTAGATATGAAATCAATCGTGCTTGCCTTTATGTGTTTCTCTTGTCTGTTTGTGTCACGCCCCAGTCCCAAAATATGTTGGACTAGGAACACGTAAGCATGCCAGCCGTATGTATATGGCAACTCCAATATATGGATACCATAATACACACGTACGTTGTAATATGAATATAAACTCACATGTGGTATATATAGTGTCACAAGTCACAGATATACTAAATCTCATCCACAAAACAAGTCACAAAAAAGAAATAACTAGACTAGAATAATGAGTCTGAATAATCCAAAATAATAGTCGGGTGGATACAAATCCACTACCAATGACTATATCAATACTAAAATAAAGGAGAGGGATAAATCACCATATATATATAAGATGATGATACAAGTGTATCAGCGAAGCGGTCCAACGCTAGAGATAATCACTGATGCTCAGAAGGTAAGACCTCCTCGAAAGAGATAAGTGGTAAGTCCGGATCCGTGCTCCTGCAAATAGTCATAAACATCTACACCTGGAAAGGGACCAGGTCCTCAGAGGGACGTAACAAGATACATAGAAACAAGCCAATTTGAATACAGTGAACATGCATAATATTTGAAAATATATAAGTACGCTGTACAAGACAATCTATATGAATGCAAATGAAGACAACTTTTCGACGTATGGGCAAGGGTAGGCTACTCGATCTAAATCTCACAACTCACACAAACGTCAGTGGACATCATCAGCCGACATACCTCGGGGGTAGCGACCCTCGTGACTCCATCAATAGAAATACCTCGGGGGTAGCGACCATCGGACACGACTACCATAGTGTGTGCTAGTTACTACGGTTCACCAAAGTGGTTAAAGCCCATACGCCTACTGATTGTCCTCCATGATACTAAGTGTCAAGTGTGTGTCAACATATCTAATATATAGTAACGACTGAAAGAAACTACACATGCAATGAATATACAAAAATGCAATGAATATACAAAAATATAATAAGCATGCAAAGTACTGTAAACAATTTGGCTAGGTATCTTGCCTGGCAAGAAAGCTGCAAAATGTAACGTCCAGATGTCACGCGCACAGGAGTAGAAGTTGCGGCCTCGGAATAAATGTCTCCGGATGCTGAAATAGACATCACCAACATTTTCAGAATAAGCGAGATAGCTAGAAAACACTACCCTTTCGTCCAATTTGGACACAGGGCAAAACGGTAATTTCTAGTCAAAGCGGGATCCACATGTGGCCCACTTTGCACCGAAAAGCATGCCAGGGGTAAAGGTCTCTAAATGGGACAAAATTATAGATCAAACCAATTCTAAATGTCAATACGAACTCAAAGGTACGTCCAATTATGAATTTTTATGAGCCGAACACAAATTTGCCCAAAAAGTCGACCGTGGAGACCGCCAATTGGCGACTTGGTCAACTGTCTCAGAATTGCGTAAAAATTGGGTCACAAGACCAGCACGTTATCACGAGTCTAGTGGCACAAATTTTGTCATATTCTGACGAGCGTCCATAAAATGCGCAGGACTTTTGCAAAAGTTGCGACACAGGGATTGTCTGCGGATACAGGCTGATTCCGACGCGCACACGAGTCCAATTCAGTTTTCGTAAAATCTCACATATCCGAGTATACTGTGCGCACCTTTTAGTACACTTGGTATACGACGAGGCAGTCCCGTTAGGCGGGGCATGCTCCATTTCGCATTTTTTAGAAATCTGGAAAATATAAGTTTTTGGGGTTTCCCAACGAATTTAATTCTACATACAGCAGTTAACAAATTAATGTAATTAACAGAAATTAAATTAGGTCAAGTGGTCTTCGCATACCAAAAAGAAAATTCGAATTCGGATCTCTGTGGTGGGAGATACGAATCCGAGAACATAGGTAGTCACCGCAGTTTTCTGCGATACTCAAAAATTATCCTTTTTTCGTCAACTTGGACGCTATTTTTGCCTAGGGTTACGCGCTGTTCGAGGTCAACTAACATACAGATATTAAAGAGGGTTAAGTGGTGAATATACCGGTGAAGACGGGGGCGAGTTTGGTTTAGCGAGGTGACAGAAAACAGGGCTGGAACACATGTAAGTTGCTGTCCAAACTGTCAGTGCGCGGGGTTGCGCGGGGTCGCAGTCGTCGTGCAGGCGGCTCTGGCTTGGCTGGGCGCGGTTCTCCGGCGGTATCGTTGGCTGAGGGCGGCGTGATTTAGATGGTAAGATGGAGAAATGATCTAGGGTTAGGGTTTTGGTCGTTTGAGAAGATATATATATAGGTGAGAGAGAGAGATCATGAGAGGGTCGTTAAGCGCGGGTTTGCAAGGGCTAATGCAAAGGGCTGAGGCTGGTGCTGTTTTTGCTTCTATGTTGAGCGGGTGGACCGGGTTAGGGTAGGGTTTGGGTAGAATCTGTTAGGAATAAATCCATTAGGGGATAATTCCAATTGTTTTTCTTTTTTTTTCTTTTTCTTTTCTTTTTTTTCATTTCTTTTTCTTTCTTTTTCCTTTAATATATATATATATATATATATATATATATATATATATATATATATATATATATATACACATAGAAAAATCTAGAATTTGTATTAATCCATACTATTAAGCTAGCAACTGTCCAAAGGGTCTCCTACATGAAATAAATTAGAAAAAATTCATAATGGCTCCATAAATCCCCTAAGTGCATAAACGCCTCAAATAAAAATTAAAAAATCTATTTCTCCTAATTAGCTCATAATTACTATAATTTAATTAATAATTAACTAAAAAAATATAGTTTTTAGGATTAGGGGTTTTATATTCTACCCAACTTACAAAAATTTGGTCCTCGAAATTGACACTAACCCATATTCATAATAATTACAATAACTATTACACTACATTGTTATCTAGCGGTACTTCCTAAAAGTCATGGTCTGTCATTCTAACACTTCTCACTTATTGTCATACACTAGTCTATTTCTAACTCATCTACACTACCCAACTTACAAGAGTTCTACTAGTAGTCACAGTCCTTTGAAGCTATTGTCTAGGTTGTAAGGCAAATTTTATTCATTGGGTCGAGAATCTTGGGATACCTGTCTGGAATCTCACAACTATGACTTTTTCCCGTAACCGTCAAGTATCGTAGTCTAATACTGCCATGCCACCTGACCAATATATCCACAATTACCTCGATTACTCTACTACAACGGTCTAGCTGCAGCTGTCGCTACTTTGCTAGCGATTTGTCATAGTTTTCAGTTCGTAACAAGTGCCTTCAACTCTTTCCTAGGCATAGTCTAAGTTTTAGGGCAACACTTTAGGTCTTGACTAATCTTTATAGAACTATTAGAAGTATGAACTAATTCAACAATCTAACAGATTCCTATTGGACTAAATGATGCTACTTAAGGGTTAAATTAATAAAAGAATACAGATATTATTATAGTGCATATACATAAGGGTTATCGTTATGAACTCATCTTTTAGTTATTAATTATTTACTAGACCATTTATATTTTTAACCAACAAATATGGGTGAGGTTGAAGTAATTCAAATAGTTCGTAATGGCACGAAGAGATACGACGATGATAGGAAGAGTTAAGCACGAGATACGGGATGGATAGAGAAGAGAAGATGAGCCACCCAAGAGGGCGATATGATAATAGAAAGAGAATACTACTACTGCTACGCGTGACATCTATTGGTATTGTGTATATGTCATCTGGGTAGAATATCAATATATCCTCATAACTGCTAAACCACCCTATATATAATTCTACGTCTACTATGCACCTAAGATCTCGTGTCATATAGGGGTCATGAGTATAAAATGACACATATAGCTAAGGTCGTACCTGTATCTACGGCTTCCTGTGCCTGCGCTCTCCTGTTTGTCATCATGAGTGCTTGGCCTATGGGGTATATCTGGTACTATCCGTGTATCAAATTATACTAAGCACGAACGTTCGTCTTTCCAAAATAGGGGAAGACGGAAATCAACAATAAAGAATTTCAAGGAGGAGATGATAGAATACAAGTACAGGATTCAAAGGAATTAGAGAATTTTGAAAGGGGTTGCCAAGGCAGTTGTGGATTGAAATCCTATTTTGGTAAATTCCTATATGCATGTTCACATCAGAATAGTCATGTACCTGACATGATATACGCTGACCAGTCTAGAGGGAAGGTATATCCGTCTAACAAGTTGAGTCAACTATATCTCAATCCACATAAAGTAGTGATACAAAGATCAAACCAAGCGCACTAAGGTTGATCAAACCATAATGCACCGATTTTGATTTAGACAATGTATTAGTGTGGACCTCCAATAATACATATGTCATGAACAAGCTCAATAAAAGAATAAGCTTGCAAAACTAGGCTATAATAGCAGCATAAATCGAGATAGTAAAAATATAAGTACGCTTGATTATGATGGAGGAAGGTACAGAATAATCTAAGTTCACCAAGAAGATCAGTGTTGTGCCTCTACAGTTGCCATACTAACTACTTGTCAAGATTTCTAGTCAACCAAATGGGTGTATGGGCCTCTAAGTTCTACAGTCTAGATAAACACTAAAATTTTATAGTCTAGAGAAATACTATCTTCTTATGCAAGTCTATAGTTGGTGTCATTCATTTATACTTCATTAATGAGTCAACAGGACTAGATGTTACTAGGTTATGAGACATACTATCCAACTTACAATAATTTAACTAATAGTGTTATTAAATACTAGAGGGTATATACCTAGTACAAGTCATCTTCCTAACCCCTATCAAGCACGAGAGAAGATTGACGTTTGAGAAGGGATCAAGCAAGATGCAATACAAGCAATCAAATGAGAATACGAAACAAAATCAAGGGAGGCGATAAATAAGTGGATGAGATCCTATATTCTAATCCTATGCGCAGGCTTGCTCGGTACAGTAACGTAACCGAGACAATATGCTCTCGACCTGCATGGGCCACCACAAAAATATGTCACGTCCCAATCCCAAAATACGTAGGACTAGGAACATATAAGCATACCAGCTGTATGTATATGGTAACTCCAATATATGGATATCATAATACACACGTACGCTGTAATATGAATATAAACTCACATGTGGTATATATAGTGTCACAAGTCACAGATATACTAAATCTCATCCACACAACAAGTCACAAAAAAGAAATAACTAGACTAGAATAATGAGTCTGAATAATCCAAAATAATAGTCGGGTAGAGACAAATCCACTACCAATGACTATATCAATACTAAAATAAAGGAGAGGGATAAATCACCATATATATAAAAGATGATGATACAAGTGTATCAGCGAAGCGGTCCAACGCTAGAGATAATCACTGATGCTCAGAAGGTAAGACCTCCTCGGAAGAGATAAGTGGTAAGTTCGGATCCGTGCTCCTGCAAATAGTCATGAACATCTACACTTGGAAAGGGACCAGGTCCTCAGAGGGACGTAACAAGATACATAGAAGCAAGCCAATTTGAATACAGTGAACATGCATAATATTTGAAAATATATAAGTATGCTGTACAAGACAATCTATAAGAATGTAAATGAGGACAACTTTTCGACGTATGGGCAAGGGTAGGCTACTCGATCTAAATCTCATAACTCACACACGTCAGTGGACATCATCAGCCGACATACCTCGGGGGTAGCGACCCTCGTGACTCCATCAATCGACATACCTCGGGGGTAGCGACCATCGGACATGACTACCATAGTGCGTGCTAGTTACTACAGATCATCAGAGTGGTTAAAGCCATACGCCTACTGATTGTCCTCCATGATACTAAGTGTCAAGTGTGTGTCAACATATCTAATATAGAGTAACGACTGAAAGAAAATACACATGCAATGAATATAAAAAAATGCAATGAATATACAAAAATATAATAAGCATGCAAAGTACTGTAAACAATTTGGCAAGGTATCTTGCCTGGCAAGAAACTACAAAATGTAACGTCCAGATGTCACACGCACAGGAGTAGAAGCTGCAGACTCGGAATAAACGTCTCTGGATGCTGAAATAGACATCACCAATATTTCCAGAATAAGCGAGATAGCTAGAAAATACTACCCTTTCGTATAATTTGGACACAGGGCAAAATGGTAATTTCGAGTCAAAGCGGGATCCACATATGGCCCACTATGCACCGAAAAGCATGCCAGGGGTAAAGATCTCTAAATAGGATAAAATTATAGGTCAACAAATTCTAAATGTCAATACGAACTCAATGGTACGCCCAATTTTTGATTTCGGTGAGCCGAACACAAATTCGCCTAAAAAGTCAACCATAGGGCCCGCCAATTGGCGACTTGGTCAACTGTCTCAGAATTACATAAAAATTGGGTCACAGGACCAGCGCGTTATCACGAGTCCATTAGCATAAGTTTCGTCGCATTCTGACGAGCGTGCACAAAATGCGCAGGACTTTTACAAAAGTTGCGATACGGAGATTGTCCGCGGATACGGGCTGATTTCGACGCGCACACGCGTCCAAATTAGTTTCTACAAAATCTTACATGTCTGGGTATACTGCACGTACCTTTTGGTATACTTGGTACACGACGGGGCGGTCCCGTTTGGCGGGACGCACTCCGTTTCACAATTTTTGGAAATCTGGAAATAGTGGGTTTTTGGGATTTTCCAACGAATTTAATTCTACATACAGCAGTTAACAAATTAATATAATTAACAAAAATTAAACTAGGTCAAGTGGTCTCCGTATACCAAATAGAAAAATTGAATTCGGATCTCTGTGGTGGGAGATACAAATCCGGGAACATAGGTAGTCATTGCAGTTTTCTACGATACTCAAAAGTTGTTCTTTTTTCGTCAACTTGGATGCTATTTTCGTCTAGGGTTACGCGCTGTTTGAGGTAAACTAACATACAGATATTGAAGAGGGTTAAGTGGTGAACGTACCGGTGAAGACGGGGGCGAGTTTGGTTCAACGAGGTAACGGAAAACAGGGCTGAAACACAGGTAAGTTGCTGTCCAAACTGTCAGTGCGCGGGTTTGCGCGGGGTCGCAGTCGTCGTGCGGGCGGCTCTGGTTTGGCTGGGCGCGGTTCTCTGGCGGTCTCGCTGGCTGAGGACGGCAGGATTTAGATGGTAAGATGGAAAAATGATCTAAGGTTAGGGTTTTGGTCATTTGAGAAGATATATATATATATATATATATATATATATATATATATATATAGGTGAGAGAGAGAGAGATTGTGAGAGGGTCGTTAAGCGTAGGTTTGCAAGGGCTGAGGCTGCTGCTGTTTTTGCTTCTATGTTGAGCGGGTGGGCCGGGTTAAATCCCCTAAGTGCATAAACGCCTCAAATAAAAATTAAAAAATCTATTTCTCCTAATTATCTCATAATTACTATAATTTAATTAATAATTAATTAAAAGAAAATTATGGTTTTTAGGATTAGGGGTTTTACAGTTTGCTATATCGATCTGCTATAAGTGATAATGTGTGAGTGCAGTGACTAATAGTACGTCCTGAGGATACGGCTCACAAGGGTATAGTGGGGTGTGCTATTAGATATGTAAAATGTGTGCTTCGTCTGAGTAAGATGTACTTCGTTTGATAAGATGTATTTTGCTAGACCGCATATATTTTGCTTGATCATTATTTTGCTTGCACTATGTATTTATGTCATTGCATTGGTCTCGGACAACTTGTGCACAAGGTCTTGTCTCTCAAACGATTCCTGGGGTACTGGGAATTGCTCGGTCCGGAAGAGATTTTTGGATCGCTCCGAGGTATACGGCTCGTGAGGGGGTCTAGTGGGGCAATATGTCTATTAGCATTGTGCGGAACCCATGATGTCATAGCTGCTAGTACTCGGGTGTGTTGGTGAAGGGCTGAACCATGAGTCACAGCTGCCGACACCCATGCATGCTAGTGAAGAGTTGAACCTTGGGCAACTGCTGCTAATCATGGGGCAACCCATGGACCATCATATAGTTAGGGCGCATGCTAAGTTTACCTTCTCGCATACCTAACACTTGATGCCTACATTGATTCATAAGTTATTCATATGCAAATTATGGCTAACTGGTGTGTCTGCTGCAGGGATAACCGTTCGGCAATGGGGTAAGAAATACATGTGTATCCATAAAGCTTGCTCGTTTATTTTGTCTGCATCGTAGAGTTAATCTGTTAGTACTTCATGCATTCGCATCGGTCGGACAATGACTATTAGTGTAGAGATGAACCTTCGTCACAGCTGCTAATAGTATCAGAATGTGAGTCATTGGTTAGCTGGATTACCGCTACTGATCCTGAGTTTCTCGGGGACCAAAATTATATAGATGTTTCTGCTTGTGTGCTCGAAAGAATGATAGTCCACTAAATATTTGCTTTGATTTGAGATGATTCAATCTACTATATAGCTTTGCCCCAAAGAGTTAGATTGTGATGCACAATACATGCTGCGCACTTCACGATAGAACACTGTCCCGATCGTATGCTTATTATTTAAATATGTCAACTGTTTCCAACTATGTTTCAAAAGATGTAATCTGACTATAGTTTTGAGCTTCATGAAATGAACTTAGGTAAAAGTAGCAAGATTACTAGTAATGCAATATTTTGCCACATGATTACTTAGTATGGGTTTCAGGGGGTGTAGCTTCTGTTCAGTTGTTTATACTCACCAGTACTTATAAAAGTGCTGACTCACCAATAGTTTTGTTTGTTCTCAGGTGCCTGTTCGTCCGAGGATGCGATAACCGTCCTCATCCCAAGGAGCCGAAAATCTGGAGTCAATGCCTTGAGGCGCATCGAGATTGAGCTGCTTTTGTATAGAGGGATATAGTGTATGGAATGATGTCATTATAATTGAGAGAAAGAGTGCTTGAGCAATCTGTAACCTCGGCCATGCGCCACTTGTAACACTTTCGATTATCAATAAAGAGCCTATTTTTATATGCCATTGTGTTCTTTACTTTTCTGTAATATGTATGCCGCTGCTTCAGTATTGAATAGCTTACTTGCCCTTGTTCAAAGCTTTGGCCTTGTGCAAGCGCACTTTAGGCTTGTACGACATCATGCCCATACGAGGACGATCGGTTCTGTAGGGACCAAAGCAAGGACGAACGGCCCTGCGGGACCGGGGCGTGACATAGTGGTATCAGAGCGACTCGATTCCTGCCTATTCTGTTGCCTCCAACTCTGAGTTGTGATTGTGCTGCAATAAACGTTCCATACAATAATTCCATTGATATTCTCAAAGATACGCACAAAAAGTTTTCTGGATTTGATTTGTTGCTTGAGAGTTGTGCCCTTGTTCTTGTGATTTGCTTGTGTTTTGATTTAGGATGGTGAGGGATAAGGACTATCGCTGCTCTGTGTTTTTGTGAGTTTCTCCTTGAGTTTCGAGGATGAAACTCTTTGTTGGTGGATAAGTATGTAGTGCCCTGCTCCTCATAGGCACTATGTACAAGTGATATCGTCTTGCTTGCTCGAACGGGAGTCTTCTCGGAGAGTTCCCGACCGATTGATCAATGTGAGTGGGCAGAACTGCATTCTCTGATTCTTGCACGACTTAATAATGAATCTGAGTTTTTGAATGCTTGTTTGCTTAAGAAGACTTTTTCATAAGAAGAATGATAGAACCGACTCAGCATGATAATAAGAGAACTCACATAGCTTATCATTGAAACGAATCTATTGCCTAACTAAAGAATATGTATGCTTGTCAGAAATGAGATAGAACCATTGCTATGCTAAGAGTATAAGAAATGTTGCATGCTTAGAAACACCGACACAGCTATCGAACGAACCTTTGCTATGCTAAGAAGATAAGTAAATGAATCGCTCGAATATGTCCCTTTGACTATGCTAAGAATGAGATAGTTTTTGCATGTTAGATATGAAATAAATCGTGCTTGCCTTTATGTGTTTTGCTTGTCTGTTTGTTATATCGATCTGCTATAAGTGATAATGTGTGAGTGTAGTGACTAATAGTACGCCCTGAGGATACGGCTCACAAGGGTCTAGTAGGGTGTGCTATTAGATATGTGAAATGTGTGCTTCGTCTGAGTAAGATGCGCTTCGTTTGATAAGATGTGTTTCGCTAGACCGTATATGTTTTGCTTGATCATTTTTTTGCTTGCACTATATGTTTATGTCATTGCATTGGTCTCGGACAACTTGTGCACAAGGTCTTGTCTCTCGAACGATTCATGGGGCACTGGAAATTGCTCGGTCCGGAAGAGATTTTTGGATCGCCCTGAGATATACGACTCGTGAGGGGGTCTAGTGGGGCGATATGTCTATTAGCGTTGTGCGGAACCCATGATGTCACAGCTGCTAGTACTCGGGTGTGTTATTGAAGAGCTGAACCATGAGTCACAGCGGCCGACACCCATGCGTGCTAGTGAAGAGCTGAACCTTGGGCAACTGCTGCTAATCATGGGGCAACCCATGGACCATCATATAGTTAGGGCGCATGCTAGGCTTACCTTCTTGTATACCTAACACTTGATGCCTACATTGATTCATAAGTTATTTATATGCAAATTATGGCTAACTGGTGTGTCTGCTGCAGGGATAATCGTTCGGCAATGGGGTAAGAAATACATGTGTATGCATAAAGCTTGCTCGTTTATTTTGTCTACATCGTAGAGTTAATCTGTTAGTGCTTCATGCATTCGCATCGGTCGGACAATGACTATTAGTGCAGAGCTGAACCTTGGTCACAGCTGTTAATAGTATCAGAATGTGAGTCATTGGTTAGCTAGATTACCGCTACCGACCCTGAGTTTCTCGGGGACCAAAATCATATAGATGTTTTTGCTTGTGTGCTTGAAAGAATGATAGTCCACTAAATGTTTGCTTTGATTTGAGATGATTCAGTCCACTATATAGCTTTACCCCAAAGAGTTAGATTGTGATGCACAATATATGCTGCGCACTTCACGATAGAACACTGCCCCGATCGTATGCTTATTGTTTGAATATGTCAACTGTTTCCAACTATGTTTTCAAAAGATGTAATCTGACTATAGTTCTGAGCTGCATGAAATAAACTTAGGTAAAAGTAGCAAGATTACTAGTAATACAATATTTTGCCACATGATTACTTAGTGTGGATTTCAGGGGGTGTAGCTTCTGTTCAGTTGTTTATACTCACTAGTACTTATAAAAGTGCTGACCCACCAATAGTTTTGCTTGTTCTCAGGTGCCTGTTTTGTCCGAGGAAGCGATAGCCGTGCCTCATCCCAAGGAGTCAGAAATATGGAGTCAATGCCTTGAGCCGCATCGAGATTGAGCTGCTTTTGTATAGAGGGATATAATGTATGGAACAGTGTCATTGTAATCGAGAGAAAGAGTGCTTAAGCGATCTGTAACCTCGGCCATGCGCCGCTTGTAGCACTTTCGATTATCAATAAAGAGCCTGTTTTCATATGCCATTGTGTTCTTTACTTTTCTGCAATATGTGTGTCGCTGCTTCAGTATTAAATAGCTTACTTGCCCTTGTTCAAAGTTTTGGCCTTGTGCAAGCACACTTTAGGCTTGCACAATATCACACCCGTGCGAGGACGATCGGTTCCGTAGGGACCAAAGCGAGGACGAATGGCCCTGCGGGACTGGGGCGTGACAGTATCCTCGGGTCTCTCCCCTGGCAATGGTGTCCATGGGTCAAATTTATCAGTCTCATGTGTCTGCATCGGCGTTGCTGGAGTCACAAATAATTGAGTAGCTGTATCAAACTATGGTACATCAAATATAGAAGTGGCCATCTATATGTAATAATCCCAATAGTCACCACCAGGCTGTGACGTCCCCTCGTCCGCCTCTCGGTCCATCTGTGGGGTACGTGCTTGTGACGTCCCCTTGCCCGCCCACTCATAAGTGTCATGGCCAGCCTACTGATAAGTTTCCAGGTCAGCCTGCTGGGAAGTGCCCTGGTCAGCCTGTTGGAAACTGCCCTGCTCAGCCTGCTGAGGGACCTCGTCATCTTGTTGAGACGAGCTATCCATATGCCAAACATTGGTATACTTTCTACGCGGACGTGCTTGCCGTCGGCTAACTAAGCCTTGGGAATAATCCGGTGGAATATGTAACAGAAGGTTCGGGGGAGTCAGAATTGCTTGCACATCATCCAAAAATGATCTTACTGCTGTGCTCAACGGGTCTCTCACTGGATGATTTTTATATGCTAGATTCAAATTTGGAAGCTAAAATATTAAGTAGAATCCAATTAATTCATATAAAAAAAACTATGGAGACAAATATTTTTATCAGTAAAATACGTAGCTTCTCATTTACACGTTGATACCAATCACGATAACTAGCATCATCAATGACCCGATATTGGAATCGCAACTCCTCATATCGGTAGAATCGGTTACTGATAAGAGGATCTCCCCACCAAGATCTATAGGCAATATCACCTAATGCTACACCATTTAAACAAATATGAGCGTATGATTTCATATAATTTTAAAAAAATTATTTTTTCCAACTTTTTAAATAACTTACCCTCATCAATAGAGTCCATTAGTTGAGACGACAGTACCGCGGGCTGTCTCCAATCTAGAATTCCATTGTGGAATTATTTTGTATGCTTTTTTAGCTGCACTCCCTCTACTACGGTTTAAACATGGTGGCTCATCAGAAATCTTTTGTTTCACCCATAATTGTCGCATAACACGATCAACTGAATGATACATGATTTCACCGAATATTAGGAAATAACTATGGACATTAAGGTCATAGGCTGCTATTTGTATTTCAGTAGAATTCTGCTCAAGTCGGTACAGACAGTATGTCACATATTTTATGACAAAATATTATAAGATAATAGTCATAATGGCTTTATAAAATAATAATACAGATATTTTACCTCGTTATACTTCAGTGTATCAAATTTGCCCCGGTATAAAGAGATAACCGCCTGTTCACAGTGTACTGGATCTGCTGCATCCATAGTCCACCGTAAAGCTGACGGGAAGACACCAACGTCGGTATTAATGCGAGAGACTGGCCTACCAATATGGAAGTTCTCGTAGGACCAAACCTAGAAAAAATGAGCATATGATATAAGTGCACATATTTTCAATGTAAATAGAATTAAGTAAAACTTTTCATATGATATAAGTGCACATATTTTCATACATGTATTAATGTCGCGCAACCACTTAAATTTACCTTCGTTTCATCTACGTCTTTAAATTGTACAAAATCTGTCATAGAACTATATAAATATGCCAACATTGATGCTCCCCAAGCGTGGCGCGTAGGTGCGGCCAGGTCTACCAAAAAAGGTAGAAAACGTAAATCAACTAAATCTAATGAGTCTGGAAACAACATCCCGCTTAATAACCTAGCAAATAGGCTCTGGTGCAAGCAATGACATGAACAAATGATGAAAAAATGATATGCGTTAAATTAAATTAAAAATATATTACGTAAATAATAACATAAGTTGCGAAAAAATTATACTTACCCGATCATCATCCACTGAGATAACTTGATCACCAATACGATCTAGGTGCAAAAAGTTATGACGAAGCCACGTAAACATCACAAGATTTTTACTAGGTTGATTACGCGGCGCCTCCACACCTAGGTACTTCATAATCATAGTGTCGGCGAAAATTGATTTATCAAATATTATATGTTCACCCATAATAGGTAAACCTAAAATATTTGCCACATCTGCTAGAATAATACTCATCTCTCCGAATGGTAGCTGGAAGATATTTTGTCCAGGCCACCAATGCTCAACTAAACTGAAGATTAAGTCTCCATCGTGTTGCAGAAAATGTATCTTGTCAACATAATAAAAGCCAAATATTTTCAACAGTGCCACATGGTGGTCGCTCAACCTCCAATACCCAAGTTTGCTATCGTGATGCCACGAGACATTCTCTCGGCACCGTTCATCATTACTATAATCGTATTGCTATATATGAAAAACATAGACGATGTTATTAGTAGACATGTACAAAATATCATTCATATTGATTTACACAATTAAATTTTATTATACCTTCCCATAAAATACCAAACTAGATATATGTTTCACACATTGCTGGATTATTAAATCCGTAGTAGACCCTCCAGGAATACGTCCGTCGTTTTGGCTGTCCATCTGTACAATTATGGTTGTCAAAACACATATTTTGGCTGTCCGTCGTTTTGCACGTTACATAACTTAAATTCACTAAATAAACACTAGTATCCTAACATTTAAAAAATAAAAACTAACATAAAATTATTGCATATACAAATGAGAGTATAAATGAAGGAGAATAGAATAGTGTCACGCCCCAGTCCCAAAAATGACGAGGGACTGAGCACGTGAGCAATGGCCAGCAGCACGCACCGATGGACAACCCAATTTAATGGATCCATCAGGACATGCTTAAGCTGTAGTCTAGCAGTACTAAGTACAAGTCTCAGGTATTACTAATCTCATCCACAGAATAGCACAGATTAATTGCCAGAATAATGCAATAGAAATAAATATGCAATAACAAATAAGGTTGTCTCGGGAAACAAATTCGAGAATTATTCTGTTACAATTAAGGAGAAAAGACAGGAATTGAAATGCTGAAAATGGAAATACTGTGTTGTTGAAGCCGGTGTTCAGGAGAAATCTTCGGCCACTACTTCATCCTCTGTTCCTTGTTCTGCTCCAAGGAGTGCTCCGGTACCGTACACCTCTGGGTAGTTCTCTTCAGCTGTACCTGGGGACATAATCCGGATCCAGGTCCTCAGGGGACAGCAAGGTACAGAAAATACAAGCCAAAATAAATACAGTGCAGCAGATAATTGAACAAGAGGGTAAGCTATGTAACCAGCTAAGTGATATGCAGTATGAGAGCAGCACTAGAATTCAGGCTGAAGCCACTACAAGCTCTGTGTCGGGGAGCCGGTAGCGGCAATAACTATGAATTATACTCTGAAATATACTATGTTTTATATATATAATATCAGCCTGTAGTCTGTGTGTCTCTCCCCACCCAATGTAACCCCACGTCTCATGTCCACGATGCCTCATATCCATGTCACGCACGATTAAACTAATATAGCAAGTCTGATAGCTATGAATCAATTGTTTAAGAATGTAAAGTCTATGTCATACAACATGCATCCTATACAGAATCACCTCGAATGTCTCAGGAAGACTCTGTCTCATGAGATAGTGTCAAGTGTCCTGGGTTCTGAAGTACTTGATAAGACAAGTACGAGCATTATCGGGTCTCGATATCCATGTCTATGTGACGTTACACAACTCCGCGTACGGAGTTGGCACCCGACTATGATCGGACACTAAGCACGTCACCCGTTTCCTAGGTTAAGCAGTTAAAACAAGTTTATATTAATTCCACAAGAAATCAAGTAAAATATTATGTCAAGAATTACTGAGATTTGGCAAGCTTTACTTGTCCATTATTGCATAATTAAATCCAGAAAATAATTAGCGAGCTGCAGGGTTTGGCAAGGTACACTTGCCTGTGGTTCCGGCTCTGATTTCGGCTCTGACTTCAGTTGGATTTGCAGGCGGTACTCCGGTTGCTGAAACAAACATCACCATCAGATCCAAAAAATATCAATCAGCTAGAAACGCCTGTCCTTGAGTCCCATTTGGAGACAAGGACAGAAACGGCAGTTTCGGGTCAAAACGGGGTCCACATGTGGGCCCGCTTTGCACCAAAAAATGCGTCAGGGTCAAAGGTCTCCAAATTCTCCAAACTTAGTGTCAACAGGTCAGGAACGATGATACGAACCCAACGGAACTTCCAGAATTGGATTCCGATGAGCCGAACACAAAATCGCCCGTCGAGCGGGGCCTGTAGGGCCCACGACACGCGATTTCGTCAATGTTCTCAGAATCGAACCAAACTTGACCCACAGGACCAGCGTATCACTACGAGTTCGATGGCGCAAGTTTCGTCTCGATCCGACGGGTGTACACAAAGTTAGGGCACGTTCCAGAAAGTACGGATACGGGGCGATGTCCGCGGATATGCGTTGATTCCGGTGTGCACGCACACCCGAATCAGCTTCCACGAAATCCCACACATCCGTATCGATGAGGCACACGTATCTGTGAAGTCCGCACGCGACCAAGTCGTCCCGTTTGGCGGGGCGCACTCAGTTCCGGGGTGAAACAGGGTCTGGTTTCTCCTGTTTTTGGATCGCGGTGTGCGATCGCTACAGGCCGCGATGCCTCGAACAGTTTGTCCGGGCACCGAGAGGGTCATACAGGCTTCGCGTAGAAATTTACGGAATCGAAAACAGAGATCCGAGGTGCAAGTTACGAGTACCTGAAGGGGACCCGAGAAACCAAGTTTCGAGTTGTGTCCGACACGTGTCGGATACCAAATCGAAAGCTAGGGTTAGGGTTTGGGCTCACCGGCCGGCGGCGGGGACGGCGGCTGGGGAGGCACTGAGGCGGAGGAGGCCGGGGGCGGTGCTGGCTAGGGCAGCGACGCACCGGAGCGGCGGGGGTCGGCGGCGCAAGACTCTAGCGGCGCTCGAACGGCCGGGGCGGCGGCTGGGGCCTGCTGTGAGGAGGAGAGAGGAGCTGGGGCGCTGGAGGTCACGGCGGGGAGGAGGACGGCTGAGAGGGAGGTGGATGGGGGTCTCGGGTCGTCGGAGTAGGGTTCCGGCGAGGTTTCAGGGGAGGATGAGGGAGGAAGAAGAGGCCGGGTAGGGGTTTTTATAGGGGATCCTCGGGGGGGTCGTGGCCGGGCTAGGCGGGGATGGGGGAGGACGTGGGCGGCTCTCGCGGAGGGGAGGCGACGTGGGGAGGTTCTCCGGCCACATCGCCGGAGAACGCGGCCGGATTCCGCGGGTTCGTGAGGTTAGGGGTGACCGGGCATCCGGGTCGGGTCGGGCGCGGATCCGGGTCTGGCCGACCCGCCTGACCCGCTAAGCCAAGGCTGGGCTGGGTTCACGGGCTCGGCCCACTGGGCCGGGCCCAAGAAAAACAGAAAAAATTAAAATAAAACAGTAAATTTAATTAAAAAAATATTTAATTAATTAAATTTTTTAGAAAAATAGTTTTTAGGCTTTTTAAAATAGGCCTGAGGCCCAATAAAATCCTAGAAAATTACCCTAAGTCTGGTTTTTCATTTTACATCCAAAAATATTATTTTCATAATATTTTAATATTGTTTATCACCATTTAAAAATCATTTAATAAATAAAACCCTGTTTTTAAATTACAGAAAATTCCCAGAAAATTCCAGAAAATGGTAAAAAATCCAGTTTTTAAAATTTTGAAAATTCAGGGGGTTTACAATCTACCCCCCTTAAGAGGATTGCGTCCTCGCAATCAAAGAATAACCGGTCAGCAGAGATGACACGGTCGCAGGTATCGTCACAAGAGACTTCAGGGAAATACCATTTCCCTAAAATTGAAAGTTTACACTTTACAGGAAAATCTAGTTAAAACTATACTTTTATAAAAACCAGGTTGTTATTAACAAGTTGCAAATTACTAGGTTGGGGCTGAGGTCACGAACCAAGAGGCACGAGCTACAACAAGACTAGAAACGGATAACTACAAATTACTTACTCGCATCAGCGTCCTGCACAGTCATCGCATAAGCTCGTCCTCGTCCTTGTGGTGGATTCCTCTGCTGCTGTTGGGCTTGCTGGAAGAGTGTCGCCTGAGGTGCCAAAGGTGGCCTCGGTGCTGGCAAAGCTGGTTGGTTTGCCCTTGGTGCTCCATCTCGATGCTGGGGACAGTCCTTGGCTATGTGCTGATTGGTACCGCAAATCAGGCACAATCCCAACTTGCGTCTGCAGTCCTTCTCGACATGGCCTATCTTGCCGTAGTAGTGACAAGTAGGAAGGGTCTGCGAAGCTGTCCTCGGTGGCTGGTTAGTGTGAGATCTCTTTGCAGATTCTCCTGGCGATGTTCTGTCTGGTGCTGAGGCGATTGGCCGCTTGTGGCGAGACTCCCTCCTGGTGACGCGTTCCAGGCGTCGGGCTGCAGCAAGAACGTCCGAGTAGGAGGTAGGTGCGACGGATCCGATGAGTCTCTGTAGCTCGAAGTTCAGTCCGTCGAAGAACTTCTCGGCCTTCTCTTCCTCTGTCGGGATCAGGGTTGGGGCGAAGCGGCTCAGACGAATGAATTCTGCGTTGTACTCTTCCACCGTCATCGAGTCCTGGGTGAGGCGATTGAATTTGTCCCGCAATTCTGACCGAGCGATGGCAGGAATGTACATCTCCTGGAAGAGTCTGGAGAACTCCTCCCAAGTAACTCGGTCTGGTCCGAGTCGCGTCTCCTCAGACAACCACCAGTGGTGCGCGTTGCCTGTCAATTGCATTCGGACGGCAGTCATCCAGCGTTCCCGTGGAAGCTCAGCTGCTTCAAGTTGATGCCGTATGTTGGTGAGCCACTCATGAACTTCTGTGGGCTCCTCTTTTCCAGAAAAAGTACGGGACTTCAGTTGGCGGAAGTCAGTGATAGAGCCTGTAGATGGCCGTCGAGCTGGTAGGTTGGCCTGCTCCAGTACAGTTACGATGCTGTCCCTCCAGAAGTTAGCTTCGCGACGCTGAGCCTCGTGTTGGACTTGTTGCTGAGCTTGCATCATCGCGTAGATCATTTGGAATATCTGCTGCCCGTCAATTGGCTGTCCTTGTGGGAGTACGGGCGTTGGCGGAACGAACTGCGGCGGCGGTGGAATATCATCGCGTCGGAATCGGGAGGTAGGTTGACCCGCCTGCTGGCTTTGTTGAGTTGAGGGAACTCCTCCGACTGGTGTCACTTCGTCGTCATAGGTGACACCTGTAGCTTATGGGGTTCCGGCGGGAGTCTCATTGCATTCTTGTGGGTCCATTTTCCTGCATCCAAAATAACCAATAAGAGGCGCACAGGAATCAAGGCAAGATGCAAGTCAAAATTAGTTCGAATACGATACAGATATCAAAAACGATTCAAGCAAGTAGATGAGATCCTAAAAACCTATCCTATTCTTTATTGCAGGCCTGTTCGGTCCCTAAGTTGAAACCGAACAATTTAGTCGTAGACCTGCATGGGCCACCACAAAAACCATGTCACGCCCCAGTCCCAAAAATGACGAGGGACTGAGCACGTGAGCAATGGCCAGCAGCACGCACCGATGGACAACCCAATTTAATGGATCCATCAGGGCATGCTTAAGCTGTAGTCTAGCAGTACTAAGTACAAGTCTCAGGTATTACTAATCTCATCCACAGAATAGCACAGATTAATTGCCAAAATAATGCAATAGAAATAAATATGCAATAACAAATAAGGTTGTCTCGGGAAACAAATTCGAGAATTATTCTGTTACAATTAAGGAGAAAAGACAGGAATTGAAATGCTGAAAATGGAAATACTGTGTTGTTGAAGCCGGTGTTCAGGAGAAATCTTTGGCCACTACTTCGTCCTCTGTTCCTTGTTCTGCTCCAAGGAGTGCTCCGGTACCGTACACCTCTGGGTAGTTCTCTTCAGCTGTACCTGGGGACATAATCCGGATCCAGGTCCTCAGAGGACAGCAAGGTACAGAAAATACAAGCCAAAATAAACACAGTGCAGTAGATAATTGAACAAGAGGGTAAGCTATGTAACCAGCTAAGTGATATGCAGTATGAGAGCAGCACTAGAATTCAGGCTGAAGCCACTACAAGCTCTGTGTCGGGGAGGCGGTAGCGGCAATAACTATGAATTATACTCTGAAATATACTATGTTTTATATATATAATATCAGCCTGTAGTCTGTGTGTCTCTCCCCACCCAATGTAATCCCACGTCTCATGTCCACGATACCTCATGTCCATGTCACGCACGATTAAACTAATGCAGCAAGTCTGATAGCTATGAATCAATTGTTTAAGAATGTAAAGTCTATGTCATACAACATGCATCCTATACAGAATCACCTCGAATGTCTCAGGAAGACTCTGTCTCATGAGATAGTGTCAAGTGTCCTGGGTTCTGAAGTACTTGATAAGACAAGTACGAGCATTATCGGGTCTCGATATCCATGTCTATGTGACGTTACACAACTCCGCGTACGGAGTTGGCACCCGACTATGATCGGACACTAAGCACGTCACCCGTTTCCTAGGTTAAGCAGTTAAAACAAGTTTATATTAATTCCATAAGAAATCAAGTAAAATACTATGTCAAGAATTACTGAGATTTGGCAAGCTTTACTTGTCCATTATTGCATAATTAAATCCAGAAAATAATTAGCGAGCTGCAGGGTTTGGCAAGGTACACTTGCCTGTGGTTCCGACTCTGATTTCGGCTCTGACTTCAGTTGGTTTTGCAGGCGGTACTCCGGTTGCTGAAACAAATATCACCATCAGATCCAGAAAATATCAATCAGCTAGAAACGCCTGTCCTTGAGTCCCATTTGGAGACAAGGGCAGAAACGACAGTTTCGGGTCAAAACGGGGTCCACATGTGGGCCCGCTTTGCACCGAAAAACGTATCAGGGTCAAAGGTCTTGAAATTCCCCAAACTTAGTGTCAACAGGTCAAGAACGATGATACGAACCCAACGGAACTTCCAGAATTGGATTCCGATGAGCCGAACACAAAATCGCCCGTCGAGCGGGGCCTGTGGGGCCCACGACACGCGATTTCGTCAACGTTCTCAGAATCGAACCAAACTTGACCCACAGGACCAGCGTATCGCTACGAGTCCGATGGCGCAAGTTTCGTCTCGATCCGACGGGTGTACACAAAGTTAGGGCACGTTCTAGAAAGTACAAATACGGGGCGATGTCCGCGGATACGCGTTGATTCCGGTGTGCACGCACACCCGAATCAGCTTCCACGAAATCCCACACGTCCGTATCGACGAGGCGCACGTATCTGTGAAGTTCGCACGCGACCAAGTCGTCCCGTTTGGCGGGGCGCACTCAGTTCCGGGGTGAAACAGGGTCTGGTTTCTCCTGTTTTTGGATCACGGTGTGCGATCGCCACAGGCCGCGATGCCTCGAACAGTTTGTCCGGGCACCGAGAGGGTCATACAGGCTTCGCGTAGAAATTTACGAAATCGAAAACAGAGATCCGAGGTGCAAGTTACGAGTACCTGAAGGGGACCCGAGAAACCGAGTTTCGAGTTGTGTCCGACACGTGTCGGATACCAAATCGAAAGCTAGGGTTAGGGTTTGGGCTCACCGGCCGGCGGCGGGGACGGCGGCTGGGGAGGCACTGAGGCGGAGGAGGCCGGGGGCGGTGCTGGCTAGGGCAGCGACGCACCGGAGCGGCGGGGGTCGGCGGCGCAAGACTCGAGCGGCGCTCGAACGGCCGGGGCGGCGGCTGGGGCCTGCTGTGAGGAGGAGAGAGGAGCTGGGGCGCTGGAGGTCACGGTGGGGAGGAGGACGGCTGAGAGGGAGGTGGATGGGGGTCTCGGGTCGTCGGAGTAGGGTTCCGGCGAGGTTTCAGGGGAGGATGAGGGAGGAGGAAGAGGCCGGGTAGGGGTTTTTATAGGGGATCCTCGGGGGGGTCGTGGCCGGGCTAGGCGGGGATGGGGGAGGACCTGGGCGGCTCTCGCGGAGGGGAGGCGACGTGGGGAGGTTCTCCGGCCACGTCGCCGGAGAACGCGGCCGGATTCCGCGGGTTCGTGAGGTTGGGGGTGACCGGGCATCCGGGTCGGGTCGGACGCGGATCCGGGTCAGGCCGACCCGCCCGACCCGCTAAGCCAAGGCTGGGCTGGGTTCACGGGCTCGGCCCACTGGGCCGGGCCGGGCCCAAGAAAAACAGAAAAAATTAAAATAAAACAGTAAATTTAATTAAAAAAATATTTAATTAATTAAATTTTTTAGAAAAATAGTTTTTAGGCTTTTTAAAATAGGCCTGAGGTCCAATAAAATCCCAGAAAATTACCCTAAGTCTGGTTTTTCATTTTACATCCAAAAATATTATTTTCATAATATTTTAATATTGTTTATCATCATTTAAAAATCATTTAATAAATAAAACCCTGTTTTTAAATTACAGAAAATTCCCAGAAAATTTCAGAAAATTGTGAAAAATGCAGTTTTTAAAATTTTGAAAATTCAGGGGGTTTACAAATAGAGACCTTCAACAATAAGGATTGTGTGTGCTCACAAAGACTGCTATGTCCACTTTCAAAGGAGAGAAAATGAAGGCTACTCGAATTGCTGCTATGTGCTCACAAGGACTGTTGTGTCTTACTTCTTAGCGCACTCTGTTATTCTTCTTCCTCCTCTTCTTATAACTTACTCCTCCCACCAACTTCTCCTCTTTATTTTATTACTCCTCTCCTTTACCTCCTCCCTCCACAAGACATGTCTCTGACTCCTTATCTTTACTTTCTCATGTCTCTTCTTCTTCTTCTTCTTTTTTGTTATGTCTCTTCTTTTTTCTTGTCAAGTCTCTTGTCTCTCATTATTTTTGTTGTGTAGTCTTTCTTTTCTCTTCTCCTTTATACTTTAGTTACTTTATTAAGTAACATTAGCTCATTCCTCGTTAAACCAAACTGAAACAATAGCCGTTGGACATAAACCAACTCCTGAACTAACACCAATCCATAGACGCAGACCAAATTTCAAACCCAAATAAATATCAAACCATTTTTCGACCTATTATTTGTCTTTCTTTTTTACTTAGTCTTCTTTTTTTTTCATATAAAAAAAACTAAACTATTAAAATAAACTAAGTCTTAGAGGACACAAACAAAATACTAGAATTTTTTTCTTATTAAAATAAACTTTAAACTTTAATATGAGAAAAAAGAAAAAAAAAACTAAGTAAAGAAAAAAAACTAAGTAAAAAATAAATATTAGTTTTTTTTTTCTTATTAAGTAAAAAAATACTTTAATATAAATGTAACGTTTCTAAAAAAACAAAACCGTTTTTTTTAAAAAAATTTCTAAATTATTTCATTACAATTAATTTATTTAAATTTTATTTCGTTAAAGTAAATTTTCTGAAACCAAAATCCAAAACTACACTAAATAAAAAAAACTAAATCAAAAAAATCAAAATCTAAAACAAAACTAAATAGAAAAAAAAAACTAAATAAAAAAAACCAAAACATAACTAATTAAAAAAAACTCATAAATCAAACCAAACCAAACCAAACCACCCCAACAGTCGCAGGCCCCACTGTCCAATTTTCACCAACTTGGCTCGCCCAACTCAGTTGGCGAAAATTAAGCAGTGGGGCCCAGTTTGTCCTGTGGTCTGTTTTTCGCCAACTGAGTTAACGGACTGTTTCATTATTTTTAATTTAGATAAACTTGTTTCGTTTGCATTAATTTAATATAAATTAATTTCGCTACAGTAAATTTTCTGAATTTTTTATGATGCACTCTTAGAGCTTGTCTCTTTATAAATAACCATTTATAATAGGTTATTTCTAAAGGCACATACATACTTGTTCAGGACAGTCCAAATTTTAGAGCAATTAATTTTTTTTGACAGTCCTTCAAATAGGTAGGATTGTCAAAAAATTTGACAGTCCTAAATCTTTAGTACTGTTAAAATATTTGACAATCATTCCAATAGATATAACTGTTTCGACATTTCTATATATTTAGAACTGTAAAAAAAAAATTAGAACTGTCAAATTTTTTGACCGTTCGAATGCACCGTTCGAATGCACTGTGATAAGTAAAAAATTGATGTACCTTTAGAAATAACTTTAAAATAGGTCACTATCTAACTAATTAACCAACTTTGATGAAGAAGGAGAGAGATGTTCCACTCCACCCCGTACCATCTCAAAGCCCTCCTATCCTCCATCCGCAACCCGCTAACCCTTGCCCGAGTCCACGCCCTCCTCATCCTTACCGGATCCCTCTCCCGTACTCCCCACGCCCCGGCCCACCTCATCGCTGCCTACTCCCGCCTAGAGGACATCCCGGCCGCCCGTTCCGTCCTCCGGACCACATCCCGGCCGTCCATCTTCACCTACAACTCCCTCCTCATCGCCTTCTCCCGCTGCGACTCCCCCCACCAGGTCCTCTCCCTCTACCGTCACCTACTCTCGGTCGGCCGCCCCCTCCCCGACAGCTCCACCTTCACCGTTTCCCTCAAGGCGTGCGCGCAGCTCTCCGACTTGAGCTCCGGGGAGGAGGTACGAAGCCACGCGGACAGTCTCGGTTACGGCCAGGACTTGTTCGTTTGCTCCTCGCTCGTGAACCTTTACGCGAAATGTGGGGACATGGAAGGAGCGGCGGAGGTGTTCGACGGAATGCCCAAGAGGGATCTGGTCTCGTGGACCACGATGATTACGGGTTTCGTGAATGTCTGCAAGCCCATTGAGGCGATCCGAGCGTATCGGAGGATGAGACTGGACGGGGTGGAGGAGGATGAGATCGTCATGGTCGGCCTTGCCCGGGCCTGTGCCGAACTGGGGGATACGAGGATGGGACGGTCGGTTCACGGGCATTTGATCCGGTCCGGGATGAGGACGGATGTTGTTGTCGAGACCTGTCTGGTGGATATGTATGCCAAGAACGGGGAGATGGAGATTGCCGGCATGATCTTCGATAGGATGCGGCGTAGGAATGTCGTCTCGTGGAGTGCACTGATCTCTGGGTACACTCAGAATGGCCTAGCAGGCGATGCTCTTCGGAAGTTGATTAAGATGCAGGATCACGGGTTCCAGCCTGATCTGGTAGCGCTCGTGAACGCATTGTCAGCCTGCTCGCAAGTTGGGTTCTTGAAGCTAGGCAGATCAGTTCACGGGTTCATCATGAGGAGGATGGATCTGGAGCGCATCTCGGGTACGGCTCTGATGGACATGTACTCAAAGTGCGGGAGCCTCTCTAGCGCCCGTGCCCTCTTTGATAGAATTAGCTCGAGGGACTCAATCCTATGGAATGCAATGATTGCTAGCTATGGTGTTCATGGTCGTGGCAGGGACGCCCTTTCGCTCTTTCTCGAGATGAAAGATAGTGAATTGGAACCCGATGATGTGACATTTGCTTCTCTCTTATCCGCGTTTAGCCATTCAGGTCTTGTGAAAGAGGGCCGTTACTGGTTTGATCTCATGAAGAAGGAATCTAGAATTGAACCAGAGGAGAAGCACTATGTTTGTATGGTGGATCTTTTAGCCCGTGCCGGTCACTTGGAAGAAGCACACAAGCTAGTTAAGTCGATGGTGATTGAGCCAGGAATTGGAGTTTGGGTTGCTCTTCTTTCTGGTTGTCATAATCACAAGAAGTTGGATCTCGGAGTGTCTATAGCGAAAAAGGTTGTAGACCTAAATCCAGATGATTTGGGGATTTATTCACTAGTTTCAAATGTTTATGCGGCGGCAAGGAATTGGGACAAAGTTGCTGAGGTGAGAAGGGTAATGAAGAATTTCAGAACAAGGAAAGTCCCCGGATATAGTTTAGTCGAAGTGAACGGGAAGCTTCATGGGTTTTTGATGGAGGACAAGAGCCACCCCCAGTACGAGGAGATAGCAGACATGTTGGAGAGATTAGACAGAGAGATGAGAAAACTGGGTTACGTTGCAAGAACAGAGTTTGTGTTCCATGACCTCGAGGAGGAACTAAAAGAGAGAATGCTCTGTAGCCATAGTGAGAGGCTGGCAATCGCCTTTGGGTTACTGAACACTGGGCCTGGGACACGGATTGTGATCATAAAGAACCTTAGAGTTTGCGGGGATTGCCATGATGCAACCAAGTTCATTTCGAAGATTGTCAACCGGGAAATTGTGGTGAGAGATTCCAAAAGGTTCCATCATTTCAGATATGGAGTATGCTCTTGTGGCGACTACTGGTGAAGTCAAATTATTTATTAATGGAAGAAAAAGCTTGGATATGCTTTAGATGCAGAATATGCAAATATAGAGGTACGCACAATTTTTTCTTGGTTTCATTCCACACACCTGAAGTTAACGAAATGTTCATGAATCAATGGTTGTTAAATACAAATAGTTGTATCTTGGTAACAGAAGAGCAAATGGAAATGCAAGTTCTGGAGGACTGGGGATATGTTAAAACTGTACAAGGAGAAGAATAATTATAGAAGGATAAACACAGGTCAACCCACAACCACAGCCAATTGGGTTTCGGACTGACTTATGAGGATAGTTGACATGATCAGGTGGTCTTGGACAAAAATCTCAGCACCAACACTCGGTAAATATCAATAAAACTCCTTTGCACTTTCTATTCTTGTGTTTCTCACCCTGACCGGGCACAATTGTTGTGGCTAAAATAAATTCCTTTAAAGTTTCCATTAGATGCGTACATAGATGTAGTTCAATTTGAATAAGCCCTTCTACTCTCATTATATCCTTGTCTACAAAGGAGAAAATTTTGTTGAATAGTTAGGATCTTAACTATATTAGAAAAATAATCATAAAATGTTAAGAGAAGTACACCAGAAGATGAAAAGTAATAGAAGAAGGAATAAGAAGTTCCTCTTATAGTGTTTCATTCTTAATTTCATCCACGAGCGCTCACAAGAGGGTAAGACGAGGGACGAAGTGAGGAAAGCTTATTGGCATTAATAGATGAATGGTAGGCCTCAAGACTAATAAAAGAAACTGAAATAAAAATTTTTGCTACAAGATTAAACATAACAAAACCTAACTTTTAGATTATAACATATTTGTTTTATATCATAATGAACTTATAGGTATAAAACATTAAACATGTTTAATTCTATTTATTGCACAAGATAATTTGCATCATAATAAAATTGAAACTCATGCACTAAAATGTATAAATAAACTAATATTGCTAGTCCTAAATGAGATATTCCGGTTGAGCATCCGAACAGAACGTGTCCTATATACTATTCAATATCCTAACAAAGTGTTAATGTCAAATTATAAGTTTTGCAAAGTGTTATGGTAGAATTTGATTATGAAAACAACAAAATATCGCCTAATGCAGTTTCCTCCTTCATTGATAATCTATAATCCTTAACTAATGGTTCATCTTTTGGTCTACTAATTTTACACCCATGTACGAAAGAAGACAAGTATCGTATAGAATAAAGTGATTTTAATCATTCTTGATAGATATCTCATTTTAGTTTTGTCGTAAATTAAGAATCATAGCCTTCTAATGTTATTCCGAAGATTTAATCAAATATTTCTTTGATGTTCCAAATTACTAATATCTAAGACATCAGTCAATCCTACAAGATTGTTCAGGTATCATACTTACTCTTTAAAATTAGTAATTTATGGCTAGGATTGAGTTTTTTTCCTTTTTCCATACAACTTCCCAAAGTATATAAACATTTATCTCTCTCGTTACAAATCTTTGAAAGCCAAGAATATTATTTAACAAACCAGTGCATAATTATGGTTGTCAAGAAAGCAAAGGTGTCTACATTCAAGATTATTTGTTAGTTGTCAAGAAAAAAAAGAGAGTTGATTCTCATTCAATGTAGTTTTACTTCATAAATATTTACATTGAACCTTTAAATTATCTTTTATCTTCTTTAAGAGTAAGAAAGCTCTTATAGTTACAATGACTGTTTTGCTTTGTGAACAAAAAAATCGAATAAACTTTGAAGACCTATCCCACATCTAGATGAATAAACTAAATAAAAGATATGACACAGCGTAATAGCGGAACGAGCTTACCTTCGTACCTGACAATGGCAAAGTCGGTCGGTGGTGATGATAACTAGACCACCGTTGCTTGGTGAGAGCGAAGTGGTGTCGCAAAAATTTCGACGGATGGCCTGTTGAGGGTTCCGCACGAAGGTTGCTTGAAATCCTCAAATGAGGGGCTTCTGAATCCACAGAACAGTCGAGTCCACGACCAAGAGAAGGAGAGAACAAATCTCAGAACTCAAAGGAGAATTTTATTATTAAAAAGTTGTTATCCAACTGTAAACAAAAGGTGCCTATTTACAGGACTTTTATGATAAATCATAATCCTAATCAAACATTATAAAAATTAAAGATAAAGCCTATCATAATAAAAAATAGGGTCAAAATATGAGTCATAAAAGAAATATGATTCTAACAATTCTATCATAAAAAAGGTAACGCTAAAAAAGAAAATAAAAATAAAAAATAAAAAAAGAATCCTAGAATGATGCAGGGTCAGAATCCATGCTACGTTAGTCTCTCCTGCTTCAAAAGAACTCGACCATGAGTTCTTGTTTCTCAAGACCACTTTTATGTTCTTGACCGCCAACAATCATAACAGTCTTTTGTTGTTGTGGATTGGTCTTAGGAATACCGCTCGATGCTAATGGATGGACAGTGAGGCATCACCTATCTTGAAGGAAGAAATATTTGTTGTCTCTTTCCTGGTATGTGACATTTTTGTCAAATTGTCATGGTTGACCGAGGATGATGTGGCAAGAGTCCATGTCGACAATATCTAACACGACTTCAACTTTGTAGGTCTTTCCGATGAAGAAGGGTATGTGACAAACCTCATAGACGACCATGTTGTGGCCTTGTTGAATCCAGCTAATCTTATATAGAGCCATATGTGCTTCTTTGGCCAGTTCCATCTTCTCTACCATTGCTCTTGAAACATATTTTCTGTGCGTCCATTGTCAATGATGTCGCATAGCTTGTCTTTGACCTTGCATCGGGTTTGAAAGACATTGTGGCGCTGGGGTGGTTCTTCAATCTTTGGGGCTAACAATAGCCGCCTAACGAAACATACTAAACGTTCGTCGTCATCTTCGAAAATGACCTCTTTTTCTCTTGGGTGTTCTTCTTTCTCTCTTCGCCTTTATAGTCAACAAAGACAACTTGTGCTCTGAAGGGGCAGCTGTTAGATAGATGTCCGATTTCGTTACAACGGTAGCACTTGTTTTTCCTTGGTTTGTTGTATGGGTTGGTAGTTTGCTGAGATTTGAAAACTTGTTCCGGGGCCTATACTCTTGGAGGTACAGTTGGTGGAAGAGAATTAGGATCTGCTGGTCCTTTACCCTTATTGGAATAGCTGGTAGCTTTGAGCCCAATCGTCCTTTGTTATTGGTCCACGGTTGTTAGCATCGTAGTGGTTCTGTGGACTTTTGAACTTATCAATTTGTTATTCTACCTTTTCTGCTAAGGTGATTGCATCACTGAGTGTGTATATATTCTGCAAGTAGAGTTGCACATTGATGTCTTGCCTTAGGCCGCCAAGATAACGTATCGCCTGTTGGAGATCCGTTTCGTACATGTTGTTGCGGGACGAGAGTCTAAAGAATTCTTCAGTGTAGTCAGCTATAAGTCGTGCGCCTTGTCTACAATTCTGATATCGACGATAGAGAATCTGCTGATAATCCGGAGGTAGAAATCTTTGTCGTAGCAGTCGACGTATCTTGGGCCAACTCCGTACCGGAGCTTTGCCGACTCTCGCATGGATGTGCTCGAGTTGTTCCCACCAAGCAGAGGCGTCTCACTTGAGTCGGTTGGCTAGGAGGTGAACCTGCCTCTCTTCGGGGATGTTCATGTACTCGAAGAAGCGTTCTACTTCTGTGAGCCAATCAAGGAAGTCTTCAATGTGTAGTCGACCGTTGAAAGAGGGAAGATCCATCTTCAGTTTGAAACCACCTTCTCCTTCATAGTCACCTTGGCCCCGTTGTTGATATGCATGGCCTCGTTGTTGTTGATTTGCATAGATGACTTGGGGGCCCTGATAATGAGATTCATGCCAACTCGAATTTTTGTCATCGCTGTCTTCGTAGTATTCCTTGTGAGGGGATCCATTATTATGGGTACGATATGGACCCTTTTGTGGGCGGTTGGTAGTAGGATGAGCGTTTGTGCCTGCCGTCTCTATAAGCAGTATCCCTGTGACATCAACCACATTGTTGGATTTGGTTCCAAGACAACCCAGTACTCTGTCCAGTTTGTCCGATAGGTCATCAACTTTGCTTGACAAGGCTTCTATAGAGCATCAAACTCCTCACGCGTGACGGATTTCACCATTGTTGTTTGTGAAACAATGATTCTCGAAAAATTGGAATATGTAGAGATCTGATACCACTTGACGCAACGTGATGGCGGAACGAGCTTACCTTCGTGCTTCACAATGGCCAAGTCGATCGGTGGTGACGATAATTGGACCACTGTTTGTCACGCCCCACTACTGCAATACGAAGACGGACATGACCAGCTACCCCGTACAAGGTATATAACGTTGTACGACGATCACTGATGTAACTAGACAAGGGGGTGCATGCTACAATCAAGTCACTTAGGGCCATATATAACATCTATGTCTCAACCAATAGAATAGGAAGCAGCAAACATAGAACATGTATGATAAAGCAGAAAGACGTCACAAACGCTATCTCAAAATATTCTGGAAACCAGTTGTACAATATAAGAATCTGATAGAGTAGTAAAAGTACATGACCGAGATCAGCTGTAGTCTGATTAATTACAATTATGTAAAAAAAACTAAATGTCCAGACAATCCGGCTAACAAGTGCCCGTGGCTAAATGTCCAAAAGAGTAAAATATACAATGACGAGCAGGGAAGAAGAAACCCACTTGTATCCCTCAGTGGTCATCCGTCGGGTGCGCACCATTGTTCACGGAAAAGTAAGCTGGATCCTCAGATGCTGGTTCTAAATCTGGCCATGCAAAACCAGTGGGGTTAGACTCCCAAATAGCAAGTACCACAAAGAAGCAAGAATGAAGAAACAAAACCCAAGCAGTATAAGTATATATAGTGCATGAACCCAGAACCATAGGCGTATACACCATCATCGAGACAATATGACACTCCTACACCAAACAAGGGCAAGAAGTGCCAAACCACATCGAGATAACGCAGATCCTCCGATTCAGGTCAAGCTATAGGATTTTGTGTCACAACCTCGGCCCATAGGCCTATCGTAGCACATTATTCCAACCATACAACAAAACATGGACAAGGGTTGAACCATCACACCATGACAGTCCATGTTCCTAAACTGCTAACATAAGATACAAACACAATCAAGCTCAATTATAAAATGATCAATCACTTATACGACTTACTAGGTGGAGTCCGGGTTATCCCATAATTATGATGCAACTAATAAGAATTCTCAAATCGTGCGTTGTTCAATCGAGGCTAGCCGATCCATGATAATCGTCGCGTAGCACGTAGTATTGTACACCGGTCCCTCGTAAGGCCACCGTGCTAAGATCACATAGAACACATTATAATTAGTATAATATAGTAATCAAATATTGCAATCAACTAATGCAAATTTAAACAATATCCATGGGGGCCAGCCTTGCACACCCTAATTAGATACTTGAGGGCAGCTTGTCATACACGATCTCAAGATTTTGTCCTTCCCAATGCTTTACAAGTTTTAGTTGCCTAGTTAGCCATATGGTTTGTTGGAATCACATGGTGTGGTCACACGTTCATTCCTCTTCTATGTCGTACCGTAGTACGTCTACGCTAGACATGAATGCACTTTGCCACTTGATAGTTCAAGTTAGATTCCTCCCAGCGTGATGCAACTGTAGCATTCGCTATCCAAAATACCGTACACGATTAATAATTAGAATACACTAGTATTTTGTGGAATTTTTATTTTTAAAATACTAAGTATAATTTTATGATGACAATAATGTAGCACTAGACTCCATATGGCTCATAGAGACTCGTATTAATAATTAGAATCATGTCTGGACTATTTGAGAATTTTAGATTTTTTTTTGAAAATTTTAGATAATTAAAACATAGAAAATCTATTTTTCTTTGACTTCTAGGAATTACTGTAGTATATCTATGTGCGTAATATAACCCTGAGGTACTTTTCTAGGGTTTAGTATTTTATTTTATGGAATTATTTCATATTTTCTAATTATATTTATTATTTATTATGAGTTATTAAACCAAAACTGATTAAAATACTATTTTTTGGGAATAAAACCAAAAGAATTACCCAGTCAGCTCTAGCCCTACCCAGTCAGCCAACGTTGGGGCCCGCATGTCAGCGGCTGGGCGGAGACAACGGGCTCCTGCTGCTAGTCATGGGCGTGCAGCCACGCGAGTCTCCCACTCCGAGCGGGACTTGGACTCTCGTAAGTCGAGCCGACTCCAGGCTGATTACGAGCTGGACTAATCTGGATCCGTCCAATTGTGGGCGGGCTACCGTGGATCTTTGCCACGTGTCCCAAGCCGATCAGCTGTAGCCGCGGCTGCCTTTCCTTTCTCTCTCTATATATATTATATATTAAACGTAGGGTTTTAGATCAGAATTTATTAAGAGAAGGTTTGTAGAGAGAGAGTTGTCTTTGGGTTCTCGATCTTCGCAATGCCATAACTCCTTGCTCAGGACTCCAAACGCACCACGGTTTCTTGCTTTGGAACCGTCTCGTGGTATAGTTTCTGAATATCTAATTTATTTTCATAAATTATGACCTTATTTTTCTGAAAAATTCGTAAAGTGTCGGTTGTCCGAAATCTGACGCGTTTCAGTGTTTTCGAGGTTCCGGGAGATCCCGAACTCAGAATCATGAGCCGTTTGAAGTTTCGGAAAGCTGACACGCTGAACTACATCATATATTTTTTTCAGAATTAAATATGCAAGTTTACTATACTGTAAAATTCGTACAACCTAGAAGTAACTAGAAAATTATCAAAAACTGTCATCTGTGCGTCATATTGGCGATAATTCTTTACCAATTCAAGATTTGGTGAAATCCTCGATTCCAGCGTTCATGTAGCGCTAAAATCTACTGGATTTCATACATAAATCAAGGATTGGTGTCGGTTGACTGGTCAACGAAATGCCTCGATTTGTATGTCACGGTTCCCGAATTTGTAAAATTGATTTCCTTTGGCCAAAAATTTAGGTTTAACCTTAAAATCAGAATATAATAGGATTAAAATGTATTTTAGATAATTTTATCCATAATTAAAATAGATTAAAATAGGAAATATATTCAGCCACTTTTGTAAATCTAACTTGTGTTAATTCATGCGATGGGGTTCGTGGGATGATGGTATGGTTGGATAGCTGACAGGCCAAAGTTTACATTGTTTTTAACTTGTGATATCAATATGTAAATCCCCTGAATTTTCAAAAATATTAAACTTGGATTTTTCACAATTTTCTGGAATTTTCTGAAAATTTTCTGTAATTAAAATCAGGGTTCTAATTATTAAATAATTTTTTATTGTTAATAAATAATCTTAAAATACCATGGAAATAACATTTTTGGGTGTAAAATGGAAAACTGGACTTAGGGTAATTTTTTGGAATTTATTGGGCCTCGGACCTAATTTAAAATACCTAAAAACTAACTAATTAATTAATATTAATTAATATTAATTATTATTATTATTTATTTGTTTCTCCGGCCCAGCCCGTATACCCTGGCCCATTGGGCCCAGCCCAGCCCGCGAACCCAGCCCGCCTTAACGGGTCGGGTTTGTCCGAACCCGACCCGCTACCCAAACCCGGCTGACCCGTCCCCTCCCCACGACCCCGTCCACCGCTCCGGCGCCCGCGTTTTCCGCCGCCTCCGGCGGCCAGCCCCCCCACGACCCCCTCTTCCGCTCCGCCCGGCCTCGACGACACGTCCTCCGCCATCTCCGGCCGCCCAGACCCCCTCTCCGCCCTATATATACCCCAGACCACTCCCCTCCGGCCACCACGAACTCCACCCGCCACCCTCGCCCAGCGCTGTGCCCAGCCCCGCTCCGCCTAGCCCCCGTCGTCCTCCTCTCCTCTCCTCCAGCTCTGCCCCACCTCGCCGCCGGCCAGCAACGCTCAGCCTCCTCCTCCTTTCACTCGATCCAGCCCGCTCCGGCAGCCGCCACGCCGTGCCGCCCTCGCCGGCGCGTCCAGTCCCCTCCGGCGCTGCCCCCAGCGCCTCCGGCCGGCCGCCCCTCCGCCTGAGCTCCGCCGGAGATCCCCAAACCCTAACCCTAATTCCAGAATCGTGTTGACACGTGTCGGACACGACACGGACACGAGAAATTCCAATTTCTCGAGCCCTGTTCAGGTGCGTGTAACTTTCTCCTCGCTGCCCCATTTTTAATTCCGTAAATTGCGTTGCGAAGCCTGTATGACCCTCTCGGTGCCCGGACAAACCGCTCGGGGCATCGCGTCCTGTGGAGATCGCACACCGCGATCCAAAAACAGGAAAAACAACGACCCGATTCACCCCGGAACTGGGTATGCCCCGCTAAACGGGACGACTTGGTCGCGCGCGGTCTTCACAGATACGTGCGCGTCGTTGATACGGACGTGTGGGATTTCGCAGAAGTCGATTCGGGTGTGCGTGCACACCGGGATCAACGCGTATCCGCGGACACCGTCCCGTATCCGCCTTTCCTGAACCAAGCCCTAACTTTCTGTATACACGTCGGATCGAAACGAAACTTGCGCCATCGGACTCGTAGCGATACGCTGGTCCTGTGACCCAAGTTTGGTTCGATTCTGAGAATGTTGACGAAATCGCGTGTCGAGGGCCCCACAAGTCCCGCTCGACGGGCGATTTTGTGATCGACTCATCGGAATCCAATTCTGGAAGTTCTGTTGGGTTCGTATCATCGTTCCTGACCTGTTGACACTAAGTTTGGTGAATTTGGAGACCTTTGACCCTGACACATTTTTCGGTGTAAAGCGGGCCCACCTGCGGACCCCGTTTTGACCCGAAATTGTCGTTTTTGCCCTTGTCTCCGAATTGGACTCAAGGACAGGCGTTTCTAGCTATTTGATATCTTCTGAGCATGATGGTAATGTTTATTTCAGCATCCGGACTCATTTCTGGAATTTCTCCGAGACACAAAACTGTAATTGGATCCAAACATCAGGCAAGTACCTGCACTTCAAGTTTATTCTTTATATTATGATAATTAGTTCCTTGCTCTACTAGCACCATGGGAGGTTTACCCGTAGTGTTAGAATACTGGATTTCATGTCTTGAATACTGGATTTCATGTCTTGCTTTTCGTGTCGGGTGGGAGAATACTAGGAGGCATGTAGTTTACCCTTCCCCCTGTTCCTGTCTAATAGCTGTTGGTACGCGACTGTACCATCAGCCGGATCTCGATTATTCCTGTCTAATAGCCGTCTATGACGGCCGGATTAGCCTTATAACCCCCTACATGCCAACTATGTATTCTAAAATACACAATTTCACACACATAGTTTCTTGTCTTGTTGTAGTTCCATTTTCCTGTCTCATTATATTCATGTTTTACTCATGTCCCTGGTTTATAGCAATTAATCCTGTTTTACTCATATTCCTGTTTTACAGCAATTAACTCTTAGTTATTGTTACTATTTATTATGCATATTCTGATCATGATGCTTGGTCAGTCTTTTCACTACTTGTCATAAATATTTAGTTTAATCTTGTTGTGCATTTGGTACTTTGCTCCTTTCCTGACTGGATCCGTTGATTTAGGCAATGATGAGGACTATGCCCCCACCTATTATGGTCCCTATGAGGTAGCATGTGATACTTTTGAGGAGCCGGTTCCCACCCAGGAGACTACTTCTGAGGAGTAGTTAGCAGTTAGTTATTATTTTCTTTCATCCTAGTAATCGGGTTTGTCCCCGATTTAATTTTTGGTTCTGTAATAAACTCTAGATCTTGTTGTCACATTTATTTTATTTGAAATCCTAGCATTCCTTTTTCTGTTATTATCCTTGCCAACTTATAATTTTGTGAATGAGCTAGATTTATTTTAACTGTGGATATGACCTAGACAGCGTACTACCGCCGACTCTGCGGCGTAGGCTGGACGTGCCCACGTACTCGTGCCCGAATATCCGGGTGCGGGTCGTGACACATTTTTGTGGTGGCCCATGCAGGTCCAACGATTAAATTGTTCGGTTTCAACTTATGGACCGAACAGGCCTACAATAAGATTGAGGATTTTAGGAAAATCTCATCCACTTGATTGAATCGTTCTTGATATCCATACCGACTTCGAATTATTTTATTGACTTGCATCCTGCCTTGATTCCTGTGCGTCCCTTATCGTTTATTTTGGATGCAGAGTAATGGATCTATCAGCAAGCGACGCGGTTCCTACAAGATTACCACGAGATGCTCTACCAGCACTCGAACCGAGGCCACCTTGGTACCACAAGCAGCACTCTCCCAGCTAGCCCAGCAACAGCAGAGGGCACCACCACAAGGACGCGGACAAGCTTCCGCGATGACCGTGGAGAACGCGCAGACTCTTGGAGTAGCTAATGCGCGTAAGTGATTTGTAGCTGCCGTTTCTAGCATTGTTTAGCTCGTGCCTATTGGTTCGTGACCTCAGCCCCAACCTAGTAATTTTGAACTTGCTAATAACCTGGTATGCTTTTATATTAGATAACTGTAGAGATTGTAGAGTCTTTTGTTATTTTACTTATTGTGTGTTGTTTTGTGAACTTAAATAATTTGTACCCCCCTTTCATCATCATCTAGCGCACTTAATTTTGCTGTACTTGGCTTATGCTGCTATTTTATAGCCTAGTTTTGCAAGCTTACTCTTTATCGAGCTTGTTCATGACAAGTGTATTATTGGAGAGGCCCACAATAATACATTTCAGAATCAGTGTATTACGGTCTGATCAACCATAGTGCGCTTGATTCGCCCTTCGAAATAATACTTTACGTGGATTGAGATATGTAGTGATTAGTAGACAAAATATACTTGCCCTAGACATGTCCGAGCATATCGTATCGGTTACATAACCGTATTGATACAAGCATGTGAATAGGAATTACCAAGATAGGATTCAATCCACAACTACTTGACAATTCCCATTTGAATTCTTTAAACACCTTGATCCCGATATTTCTGTTCTATCACCTCACCCTTGAACTCTTTATTATTGATCTTCGTCTTCCCTTATTTCGGAAAGACGAAACCTCGTGCTTGGTATAAGTTTGATACACAGAGAATACTAGATATGTCCCATAGGCCGATCACATACTTGAGGATTATCTAACATATCATATGTGATATAATCGACGTTAAAGTTTCGAGAATTGAATGACATGAGTAAACATATTAAGGAATATTTTCTTAAGGTATATAGCCTTTTGTGATGGATGGGTAAATTCTAAGTTGGGTAGCAGTGCATTGTCAACTCGAGATAAATTTTTATTGTGACCGAGTAAGAGTAGATTGGGAGAGGTTCAAGCCATTCTAATTTTGAAAATTCAGAGGAGTGACTAAGATGATTAATGAATTGATATCGAGGACCCAATAGTTATATCTTAGGTACATGATTTAAATTTTGAATAATGAAAGTAAAATCATCAATTTGAATTTAGAGGATAAAAATATAGAATTTCAGAGTTGAACATTGGTGGACTACATTTAAATGATTTTTCAATTTGATGATTTGAATTAAGAACTACATTGTTGGACTACCTAGTTGAAATATTGAGGATGTGAATGGAATTTAAAAAGTTGAAGCATACAATTGTGAATGGGAATACTATTGGACTCGAATCATTTCTAGAGGAAATTATGATAGTTAGACTCGTGAGGCAAATTATAAGCGTATGCAAATCTTGAAGATGTTATATGGACTTAATTTAAAATTTGCCTGTGGGTAATTTGAGAAAGTAAGAAATGATAACCATAGGTTGAATTTTGATTGGAACAGTAGTCATCTTAATCATGAAGTGATTGCAGTGGATATGATTAGGATTTTAATTATCGCAAGGAGATTGCGATTGACTTGCCTTAGGTACATGAAGGGTTAACAGATTATGGCTTATTTTAATTTCGAGGACGAAATTTTTATAAGTTGGGTATATTGTAAACCCCTTGAATTTTTAAAAATATTAAACTTGGATTTTTCACAATTTTCTGGAATTTTCTGGAAATTTTCTGTAATTAAAATCAGGGTTCTAATTATTAAATAATTTTTTATTGTTAATAAATAATATTAAAATACCATGGAAATAACATTTTTGGGTGTAAAATAGAAAACTGGACTTAGGATAATTTTTCTGGAATTTATTGGACCTCAGACCAAATTTAAAATACCTAAAAACTAATTAATTAATTAATTAATTAATTATTATTAATTATTATTATTATTTATTTGTTTCTCCGGCCCAGCCCGTATACCCTGGCCCATTGGGCCCAGCCCAGCCCGCGAACCCAGCCCGCCTTAACGGGTCGGGTCGGGTTTGTCCGAACCCGACCCGCCACCCAAACCCGGCTGACCCGTCCCCTCCCCACGACCCCGTCCACCGCTCCAGCGCCCGCGTTTTCCGCCGCCTCCGGCGGCCAGCCCCCCCCCCACGACCCCCTCTTCCGCTCCGCCTGGCCTCGACGACACGTCCTCCGCCATCTCCGGCCGCCCAGACCCCCTCTCCGCCCTATATATACCCCAGACCACTCCCCTCCGGCCACCACGAACTCCACCCGCCACCCTCGCCCAGCGCCGTGTCCAGCCCCGCTCCGCCTAGCCCCCGCCGTCCTCCTCTCCTCCTCTCCTCCAGCTCCGCCCCACCTCGCCGCCGGCCACCAACGCTCAGCCTCCTCCTCTCACTCGATCCAGCCCGCTCCGGCAGCCGCCACGCCGTGCCCGCCCTCGCCGGCGCTGCCCCCAGCGCCTCCGGCCGGCCGCCCCTCCGCCTGAGCTCCGCCGGAGATCCCCAAACCCTAACCCTAACCCTAATTCCAGAATCGTGTCGACACGTGTCGGACACGACACAGACACGAGAAATCCCAATTTCTCGAGCCCTGTTCAGGTGCGTGTAACTTTCTCCTCGCTGTCCCGTTTTTAATTCCGTAAATTGCGTTGCGAAACCTGTATGACCCTCTCGGTGCCCGGACAAACCGCTCGGGGCATCGCGTCCTGTGGAGATCGCACACCGCGATCCAAAAACAGAAAAAACAATGACCCGATTCACCCCGGAACTGGGTACGCCCCGCTAAACGGGACGACTTGGTCGCGCGCGGTCTTCACAGATACGTGCGCGTCGTTGATACGGACGTGTGGGATTTCGCAGAAGTCGATTCGGGTGTGCGTGCACACCGGGATCAACGCGTATCCGCGGACACCGTCCCGTATCCGCCTTTCCTGAACCAAGCCCTAACTTTCTGTATACACGTCGGATCGAAACGAAACTTGCTCCATCGGACTCGTAGCGATACGCTGGTCCTGTGACCCAAGTTTGGTTCGATTCTGAGAATGTTGACGAAATCGCGTGTCGAGGGCCCCACAAGCCCCGTTCGACGGGCGATTTTGTGATCGACTCATCAGAATCCAATTCTGAAAGTTCCGTTAGGTTCGTATCATCGTTCCTGACCTGTTGACACTAAGTTTGGTGAATTTGGAGACCTTTGACCCTGACATATTTTCGGTGCAAAGCGGGCCCACTTGCGGACCCCATTTTGACCCGAAATTGCCGTTTTTGCCCTTGTCTCCGAATTGGACTCAAAGACAGGCGTTTCTAGCTATTTGATATCTTCTGAGCATGATGGTAATGTTTATTTCAGCATCCGGACTCATTTCTGGAATTTTCCCGAGACACAAAACTGTAATTGGATCCAAACATCAGGCAAGTACCTGCACTTCAAGTTTATTCTTTATATTATGATAATTAGTTCCTTGCTCTACTAGCACCATGGGAGGTTTACACGTAGTGTTAGAATACTGAATTTCATGTCTTGAATACTGGATTTCATGTCTTGCTTTTCGTGTCGGGTGGGAGAATACTAGGAGGCATGTAGTTTACCCTTCCCCCTGTTCCTGTCTAATAGCTGTTGGTACGCGACTGTACCATCAGCCGAATCTCGATTATTCCTGTCTAATAGCCGTCTATGACAGCTGGATTAGCCTTATAACCCCCTACATGCCAACTATGTATTATAAAATACACAATTTCACACACATAGTTTCTTGTCTTGTTGTAGTTCCATTTTCCTGTCTCATTATATTCATGTTTTACTCATGTCCCTGGTTTATAGCAATTAATCCTGTTTTACTCATATTCCTGTTTTACAGCAATTAACTCTTAGTTATTGTTACTATTTATTATGCATATTCTGATCATGATGCTTAGTCAGTCTTTTCACTACTTGTCATAAATATTTAGTTTAATCTTGTTGTGCATTTGGTACTTTGCTCCTTTCCTGACTGGATCCGTTGATTTAGGCAATGATGAGGACTATGCCCCCACCTATTATGGTCCCTATGAGGTAGCAGGTGATACTTTTGAGGAGCCGGTTCCCACCCAGGAGACTACTTCTGAGGAGTAGTTAGCAGTTAGTTATTATTTTCTTTCATCCTAGTAATCGGGTTTGTCCCCGATTTAATTTTTGGTTCTGTAATAAACTCTGGATCTTGTTGTCACATTTATTTTATTTGAAATCCTAGCATTCCTTTTCCTGTTATTATCCTTGCCTACTTATAATTTTGTGAATGAGCTAGATTTATTTTAACTGTGGATATGACCTAGACAGCGTACTACCGCCGACTCTGCGGCGTAGGCTGGACGTACCCACGTACTCGTGCCCGAATATCCGGGTGCGGGTCGTGACACAATACATCCAGAAAGTTAGGCAAGTACTTGTTTAATTCTTTCATGTGCAATTATTTTATATTATGGTATTTCATTTATACATGCTACCTTCTGTGTCTTGATTGTTTACACACATGAGAGAAGAGTGACCTATTTATACTCTTGTTTACTTGTTTCCGTATATTGTCATCGTGATCATGTTTCTTTACCGTTAGCGTGATCCTGTTATCGTGACCGTGGGATGTGGGAGTCGGAGGAAGTATAGTTATTTGGCAGGTGGTTCTCCTTCATGAGACGTGTTTATCAACTTGAGAAGGTGTTATATATTATTATGAATTCATGTAACGTGCAAACGTGATCAGGTAACCTTCTCAAGCACTCATAAGTAATTCCACCGTCACCAATGTACCAAATTCATCCTTGGGTGCGGAGTAGTATATTTTATTTCTTATACTTTTTGTATCATTCTTAGCTAGCAGGCTTAGTGGACTTTAGTTCTAGTTGTATTTATTTTACCGGGTTTGTTCCCGAGTACATCTTGAGTTGTAGTGAATTATTTCTTTAAATAAATTATTGAGACTATTAAGTTAATTCCTTGTAATGACTTAGTTATGGATAATATGTGTATTTGTTTCTTGTTATGGACCATTGTTTATCATAGACATCATACTACCGCCGATAACGCAACGTAGGCTGCACTTTGTCACGTACTCTTATTCCAAAAGTGGGAGAGGTCGTGACAAGTTTTTATGGTGGCCCATGCAGGCTAGGCATCGCATCTAATGCGATGTCATGATCAGTACTCCAACTTAGTAATACTAACTGTGAGCCTGTGAATATGTGTAGATTCAAGAATTGAAGTAGAACTTAGAGAAGATACATCATCCACAGATAGGATTCTCACCCTATCAATCTAACATAATCTTTACTCATATGATTTCTTATATGCATCTTGTTTGATTTCGTTCGTGATTTTTTTGATATGTTTGCATCTATCGTTCTAACCATGTCCTTTCATTCCTTCCAGTTAGCAATGGTTGCTACAAGATGTAGCACAATTCATAGGGGTAAGAGGGTAGCTGACCCATATGCCATCCCAGACCCTAATAGTCTCGAACGAGATGATACCGAGTTTGTAGAGCCTTCCCCTCAACCTTGTAGGAGGGCTAGTACGAAGGAGTCCACAATACAAGCCCAAAGACTAGCTGTAGATGGAGCACATATTCTTACTATACTCGAAGGCATGATGGAGACTCAACAAATGCATGCAAATTTCCTTAGAGGAGCGTGGCAGAACGACGAGACCGTATTGGTAGTATTGAGGGTTTTCATAAGATGAAACCATATTCCTTTACCGGCTCAGAGAAGCCAATAGAAGTTTCCAATTGGCTAGTGGAGACGGAGACGTTATTAGAAGCATCCGAGTTGCCCCCCTAGAAGTGGATTAAGGCAGTCAAGTTGCAACTCAAAGACAACGCGCACCATTGGTGGGCTGCACAAGAGAGACGATTAGGTATCAATGTGTCATGGGAAGAGTTCACTTATCTCTTCAATACTATGTTCTTCCCTATGACAGTTGGGAAGGAGTTGTGGGACCAATTTATACGCCTAGAGCAGGGAAGCATGACAGTAGATGAGTATGATGCCGAATTTAGTCGATTGAGTTATTTTGCTCCTAGGCTCATCCCTACCGAGGCAAACAAGGCAGAAATTTTTTATTCGGAATTGAACTATAAGTTGCAAAGTTTAACCGCATCAGCAGATCCTACCTCCTATACAGCTATCCTAGACGCGGCCAGGCATCATGAATCCATCTTGAAGAGAAATCAAGTTGATAAAAATAGACCTTTTCCCTCGTCAGATAAGGCACCTCAAGGAGGAGCAAAGCGCACTAATATGCAAGAAAACCAACAACAAGATAGGGTAGCACCAACCCAACAGAACAGACAAGGTCATCCATTGCCAGTCTGTAAATTTTGTCGAAAGACTGGGCATATAGCAACTGTATGCAGGATGAGGCTGGGACATTGTTTACATTGTGGATCCCCCGACCATCAAATGCGAAGTTGTCCTAGACTTCCACCCTTTACTGGAGATCAGAGACCACCCCTTCCAACCCAAGAGCAAAGATTTGCTCAACATCGTCAACAAAGAGAAGCACCACATCATGACCAAGGCCAAACATTTGTGGATGTAACTCAAGCCTAACCACCTAACGAGGGAGATAGAGGTAACTTGCCTAAAAATTTTAGGATTTTAGGATTTTTTTAGGATTTTTTTTGTGGATGTAACTCAAGCCTAACCACATCATGACCAAGGACAATAATGTAACACTAGACTCCATATGGCTCATAGAGACTCGTATTAATAATTAGAATCATGTCTATAGAATTTTAGGATTTTTTTTTTGGAATTTTTAGATAATTAAAACATAGAAAATCTATTTTTCTACGACTTCTAGGAATCACTGTAGTATACCTATGTGCATAATATAATATTTTATTTTATATTTTCTAAAATATTTTTATATTTTTAATTATATTTATTATTTAACTGATTAAAAAATTATTTTCTGAAAATAAAAACCAAAAGAATTACCCATTCAGCTCTAGCCCTACCCCGTCAGCCAATGTTGGGGCCCGCATATCAGCGGCTGGGCGGAGACATCGGGCCCCTGCTTCCAGTCGTGGGCGCACCCACGCGAGTCTCCCACTCCGAGCAGGACTCGGACTTGTAAGCCGAGCTAAGCTCCAGGCTAAGTCCTAGTCGGACTAATCAAGATCCGTCTGATTATGGTCGGGCTGCCGTGGATCTTCGCCACATATCCGAAGCCGTTCATCTACAGCCGCGGCTGCCTTTCCTTTCTCTCTCTCTATAGATATTAAACGTAGGATTTTAGATCAGAATTTATTAAGAGAAGGTTTGAGGAGAGAGTTGTCTTTGGGTTCTCGATCTTCGCGAAGCCATAATTCCTAGAACCGGACTCCAAACGTGTCCCAGTTTCTTGCATTGGAACCGTCTCGAGGTATAGTTTTTTAATATCTAATTTATTTTCATAAATTATGGACCTATTTTTCTGAAAAATTCGTAGAGTGTCAATTTTTTAGAATCTGACGTGTTTCAGTGTTTTTGACGTTCCAGGAGATCCCGAACTCGGAATCACAAGCTGTTTGAAGTTTAGGAAAGATGACACTCTGAACTACAACATATATATTTTCCAGAATTAAATATGTAAGTTTACTATACTGTAAAGTTCGTACAACCTAGAAGTAAACAGGAAACCACCAAAAACTGTCATCTGTGCACTATATTGGCGGTAATTCTTTACCGGCTCGATATTTGGTGAGAACGTCGATTCCAACATTGATCTAGTGCTGGAATATACGGGATTTCGCACACAAATCAAGGATTAGGCAGTTGACTTTTTGGTCAACAAAATGCCTAGATTTGCGTAACATGGATCCATAATTTGTAAAATTAATTTTCTTTGACAAAAAAAATTTAGGTTTAACCTTAAAATCATAATATAATAGAATTAAAATATATTTTAGATGATTTTATCTAGAATTAAAATATATTAAAATAGAAAATATATTCAACCACTTTTGTAAATCTAACTTGTGTTAATTGATGCGACGGGGTTCGTGGGATGATGTATGGTTGGATAGCTGACATGCTAAAGTTTACATTGTCTTCAACTTGTGATATCAACACATCCAGAAAGTCAGGAAAGTACTTGTTTAATGCTTCATGTGCAATTATTTTATATTGTGGTATTTTATTTTTACATGCTACCTTCTGTGTCTTGATTGTTTACACACATGATAGAAGAGTGACCTATTTATACTCTTGTTTACTTGTTTCCGTATATTCTCAAGTACTCATAAGTAAATCCACGTGTTAGATATTGTGTTTTCAAAGACACATGAGTACACAGACTATTTCATCTTGAGTTCTACCAGTTTCTCTTGCTAGTTATTACTGCAATTACTATTTCTTCTATCACTTGATTTACTTGTGCATATTATTTATGTTACTACTGATCATATGGTTCCCATGTCTAGAATTTTACTGCTTTATATTGTATTTATAATGTGTTGGCTTAGACTTGTACTTTGCTCCAATCCTGACTGGATATGTTAACAATTTTAGGCGACGACATTTATCCGGAGGTCTATGGTGAGTACGTTGGAGATGTAGATGCACCGATGTACCAAATTCATCATTGGATGCAGAATAGCATATTTTCTTTCTTATGCTTTTTCGGATTATTCTTAGCTAATAGGCTTAGTGGAATTTAGTTCTAGTTGTATTTATTTTACTAGGTTTGTTCCTGAGTACATCTTGAGCTGTAGTGGATTATTTCTTTAAATAAATTATTGAGACTATTAAGTTAATTCCTTGTACTGACTTAGTTATGGATGATATGTGTATTTGTTACTTATTATGGACCATTATTTATCATAGACATAGTACTACCGTCGATACCGCGGCGTAGGCTGGACGGAGCCACGTACTCGTATCCCAAAAGTGGGAGCAGGTCGTGATAGCAATAATCAAACAATTCCTAGCCACGCTTGGTTATTGACTAACTATCATGTTCATGCTTGAGAATTCGTATCATATCCCATGTCGCGTAGCACATAGGTACACCTCGGTATAGAACATGTAACATATAACACGTAGGAACACTTAGCACGTAGCAATACTTAGCACATTGTAAGTGTATCAGCACGGATACAAGTAGCCAAGTCAATATACCAGTCATATTAATCAGTCACATGATGTCTTCTCATCACATTAGTCAGGGCAGGTACACGTAATCAGTCAAGAAAAACTTCTAATCTCTTGTAACATGTGAGTCAAGTCAGGTACATTAAATGTCAATTAGTTTAATGAAGTTCTCTATCACATCATGTCATACTGATCGGGTCAGATACACATAGTCAGGTTCCTTATGGCTAATGCTGTCGGACGGTGGTAAGAAAATGTATGAACCACTCTGGAGCAGATCCACAATCCTTAAAGCAAACAAGGAACGAGATTTTAGACCGTCTCCCGAGTAGAACTACACCCCTCACTCTATCCGACGGACAAGGGTGAAAAATCTACTAGCCCGAGTCCACTTGGTAGGTACTGAATTCAATGATACTCGCAAAAGATCAGGTCCATACATGGAAACCAAAATAATCCAAGAAAAGAAAAAAAATCAACAAAATACTCAACAATGGGCAAGTCATGTGCATGTTCAAGGTGGGTCGCATGAGCAAACTTGGCCTCATAAGTAAGCTGGACGCAGAGACATGATGGACTTAGAGAATGCATGCCGCAGAGAATGTTGGAAGCAGGAAATATTGGACGCAGGGAATACATGACACATGAAATGCAGGTTAGTCATGTGTCCAGCAAGATAGTCGCATGCTGGAAGAGGCCGCATGAAGCTGGGCGCATAAGACGACATCATCCCAGAACAACACAAAATCCATAAAAAAAGTTCCAAAAATCTGAAAACTGGTTTTCTACATAATTTTTTTATTTTAACTCCAAATCAAGTGAAGCAAAGGTCAAAATTGCATGAAATTGAATTCTTTACCACATGGAACAACTAGTTTTCAAAAATAATAAGTTCTAATAGATCAAAACCAAGAAAAATTTATAGAACCCAAAAAAACGCTAATTTTAAAATGTAAATATACTCAATTATATCCATCTAAACCAAAAACTCCAAGTACTAAACATGTAGAGGAACTCATGGCACACATATTAGACTAATAAAATGCAAGAAAAAAATAAGAATTAAAATCTAAGGTGTTTCTTCATGTCATGCAAGGTGTAATTGCCTAAAATGAAGAAGAAGAGAAATGAAGAGAATTATAGAGGAGAGAGAGAGAGAGAGAGAGAGAGAGAGAGAGAGAGTTGAGGGTTTATATATATATATATATATATATATATATATATATATATATATTGGGTTGGGTGTTTTCCATTAGATCAAGTCATGACCAATCCTATCCATAAAAAAAAATCATGAGCCCAAACTCAACCAAAGAACGAGTTTAGTCACCATACAACATGCAACTATACTAGCAAGAAAAAAAATGTTCCAAATACGTGTATCGGTAACGGGGAGTGACATCTCTACCCACCTTAAAAAATTTTGTCCTCGAAATTCAAACCCAAGGCCACCTAGAGAAATCAGAACAAGTACTGTACTAACTACAAGCACATGCATCTACACATGCAATCAAATTCAATCATAAAATAAAGAAAAGCAATATCAAATTACATGGGTAAACGTATTACGAGATTCGAGATATGAAGGCATAAGAACAAATATACCTTCCGAGTCGAATAGGTGCAGATATCATGACCGGATATCGTCCTCGTGCTCCCACGTCGACTCTCCCAAAGGGTGATAACCCTAAGCAGCCCTCACAAAATAAATAGTCTGGTTCTTGAGCTTTTTCTCCCTCCGATCCATAATGGATACAGATTGCTCCTCGTAAGACAAGTCGGTACCAATGAATAGTTCGGAATAGTCGAGTATATGACTCAGATCTGAGATATACCTACGCAACTAATATACATGAAACACATCGTGTACCTCACGTAGCGAAGGCGGAAGGGCAAGACGATAAGCAACATTGCCTACCCGCTAGAGATATCAAACAGATCGACGTATCGCAGACTAAGCTTCCTGAGGACCACGAATCTAATGACTCCTAGGGTTAACAAAATTCACAAGACCACGTGGTCGCCGACACAAAACTTAAAGGCCTACGATGCTGATCTGTCCAATGCCAATGCCTATTGTTGACCCATCTGGTTCAGTCAACTTAATTTCGATAATTTACTTAAAACTCTGAATCGATACATGCAATAGAAGACTATGCCTTCAGCTGAAGATTGTTCTTTGATGTTCGGTTGATTCTAATATTTTTATTTTTATATGTAATTTACCTTTATTGAGTCTAGGACTAATGTGAGACAAAACGCACTTTGGAACTAGTTGAATACCTATCCAAAGTGCACTCAAAATAAGCCTATATATACCTAAACTAGATTGAACTCATACTAGCCCAAAGACCCAGTCAAAAATCAATCCAAACTAACCCTAACCTGACCAGGAACCTATTGGGAATTGGGAAACCAAAATCGGTCCAAGTTCTGTCACGACCCGCACCCAGATGATCGGGCACGAGTACGTGGGTACGTCCAGCCTACGCCACAACATCGGCTGTAGAACGCTGTCTAGATCAACAAGACTATTTATCCATCTCACACAATATAATAATCAACCTGTCAATGCTATCTTAACTACATAAGAAGGACAAGGTGATAATATAAGTCAATCTAATATTCAATCACAATATAATCTATAAGGAGGATAAATGGCACGGTATGATATAAAATAGAGAAATCAAAGTCACAACTAGATTGTCCTCAACATCAACATCAATCTAAACAAGTCTAAGAGTAATAATAATATATCACAAAAGTCTAATATGCTAGAAATAAATCCAGTACTATAATGCTGAGTAAAGTAACTAGGATAACTAGTGATACCGGCTAGACCTCCCGGTAATCACTCCTGAATTAAAGGGTTCAAAGTGCAGCTGCTACCTCCTACGGTCCGTAATAAGTCGGACATAAAGCCTCCAAATACTCTAAAAAATATATCCAATCAGGATGGAACGAGTACAACCCAATAACAGTTCCAATTAATTGACAAAGACTATAAAACTGTAAAAAGTGAATAAAATATACGAGAAGAAAATAATAACTAATGCAAATGATAAATAGTAAAGGGAGACAAAAAATGTAAGCAATGTAAAATAACCAGTGCATATATGAAATGGAAGAGAAAATGATCCACAAGTATCAGGTGCAAGATAATGTAATCTATGAACTGAACAAGAAGGACTGCGACTATACTAAGTGTTTTGAAATACTAGTTGGATATGTGATTGAGGAATTTCAATATTTTACGCGAGTACCCGATATCTACAATATTTGCCAATGTCTACAATATTTGCCAATGTCTACAATATTGCCAATATCTACAATGTTTGCCAACACTACAAGAAAAATGACTTTTCGTGACGGTCAATTTCTTGACGTATGGTCAAAATCGTCAAGAAAGCCGTAATCTTGACGGTTTTAGACATACATCAAGAAAATACCCTTTTTGTGTTATTTTAGAAATTTTGACCATAATACTTGACGGTTTTAGAGGAAACGTCAAGAAAACCTATTGTATTTATAGACGGTTTGTTGATAACCGTCAACTAATGTATGAACGAAAAAATTGTCGCACTTTTTTTAGTTGCCATTATAGTAATTTTTTCAAACTTTTTACATTTGTTGACGGTTGGTGGTTCATTTTAATAGAGGAACACAACAAACTTTTCCTCTCCCCCCTCTCCATTTCTCCGGAGTTTCCTTTCCTCCCTCTCATTTCTCCACAGCTTCCTTTCTTTCCTCTCCGTGAAAACCACCACCTCCACTCCCTTTCCTCTTCTTCTGCTTGAGCCACTCCCTTTCCTTTTTCTCAAAACCCTTCTTCCAAAATCTTCACTGAAACCCTAGCTTTTCTTTATAAAGCCCTAAAAACTTTCTTCATCTTCTACTCGAGGGGGGGGGGGGGGGGGGGGGGGGGGTGGGAAGTGGTCCAGTGGGTCGAGGGATGTCAACAAGGCCAGGGACGAGCTCGAGGCTCTTTGCTCTCCTCTCTAACCCAGACCTCCATCCTTCCGCCTCCTTTTCCTCCTCTTCCCCCTCCTCATCGTCCTCTACTTCCTCGTCTGCTCGAAGCAGTTCAAAATCCCCTTAAGGCGCCTCCAACGATGCCTCTCCGTCGGCATTGGCACCCTCATCTCTATCTTCTCCCGGAACCGCGCTAGGCTCGACGAGGCCGTCGAGTCCGTCCGCCACATTATGGGTACAGATTTTAAATCACTATCGCTCTCTACTATAAAAAGTCTTGTATTCTCTTCTTCTATGTTGGAATTTTGGATTTGAATTGTTTGTCAGAATAATTTTTGTTTTGTGATATGGGAATCATCACTAATTTTTTGAGTCATACATTACCGATTCTTGTTGGTTGAATTTTTTTAGGACCTTTATGTGTTTGATGAAATGCTAAGTAGAAATTTTACCCAAAACTTTTCTCTGAAGCCCAGAAACTTACAACACTTGGGTGTTTATTGGCTTGTACGTGGCCGCAATGGGAATGAAGGTGATGAAGGTGCTGTGGGGGAGGCCGAGGAGGATTAAAGAGCACTTTGGCGAGCAGGGGATCGGGGGCCTCCCTACAGGTTTCTCTTTAAGCTTTGAATTTTATTTCTTTTGTGTTTAATTTTTGATGTAGTTTTTAGCTTTTTGCTAAGCTGATGTAGAAACTTAGATATGTACCCTTTTATGCTTTCTATCTATCAAATTAGACAACCAGTGTGTAGGCTTAGATTCTCCATGATTTTTTTTAGTTTCTTATTGTCTTTAAAAGTCTTAATGTTTCAGAGAAGTTTGCTATAGACCTTTCTTTTTTATTTTCAGACAAGTAACCTTTATGTCAAAAGCTTTTTTTATATATTTTATTTCGTTCTAGTTATTAATTTGTCTGCATGTTCTTTAGGCTTAGATTCTCCTTGTTTGTTGTATCTCTTTAAGATTTTTTAATTTTAATTTTTTAATTTTTGTTGTATTTAACATCTTACTTAGTATCTTCATGAATTAGTTTAAGAAGCTTAGTTGTACTCTTTTTGAAATCCTTTTAAATATGTATTTGTACTCTATATATATTTCCATATCAAAGCAGTAAGCAAGTATGTAGTTTTAAGTTTGGAATCGATACTGCTAATGGTACAAGTCAGGAACAAATGTCAATACATGACACATACTTGATTATGGATCCTATCTAGATACGATTGTAAGGAAGAAAGCAATGCATAATAAACTGGATATTATTAACAGAAAAGAAGAAGGATTTATAGGAATGTGGTCAATATTGTCAACTAGACCATGTAACATGCCTATTTCTTGAGCTATTGTTAGTCAATTGATGCAATTAATTGCTAAACCTATGTCAAAATCGAATAATTATTTCATGCGGTTAACTCTTCTTTCTATTACTATGTATGTTAACATCCTACTACTACTACTACTACTACTACTACTAATAATGAGGTCTCTAATGGCAGGATGGCACTCAACTGAAAATGATCGAAATAATGGTAATACATGATACTCAATTTCCTATTGAGTTTTCTCTGTCATCTTCATCACTTATTCTATACATGCTGTTAAAAAATTTCTCTAGTATAATTTGGTCGACCATTTTGTCGACCAGTTTGGATAGAATTTTATATTTATGTTCCTTGATTTAGTTTCAGCTTGGTTTTGGAACTATTATGGTTATTTGAGAATAAGACGGTTAAGAAAAGAAAATAGAAGATATAGTTCTGAGTCAAATTTAGCTTTCTGAGGTTTTGAAAATACCTGTGATGTTTGTGCTACATCCATGGGTACTTGCATCAATTCAGTTGTATAGATGATATTATTGTCGTAGTAACAGATCTATTAATTAGCCTACAATAGTGCTACACTTATATGTTTGTTATATTAGTTTGTGCATTTTCTTTCATAAAGACCTTCATTTTTTACTGTTAGGTTGATGTTACCTCTATTTGTTATAGGATGAATAAATAGTTAAAAAATTGAGAGAGGGTTGGCAGAAGAATCTGATATGGACATTACTCTTTTCAAGTTGGATATTGATGAGCTCTTGGATGAGTATTCCCAGGTACTCTTCTTCTAGCATTTGATTATTTTTAGTTATGTTGGCTACATCTTTGTTGGATTTGCATGGTTCTCATAAATGAAAAATGAAATGGTTGTAGCACACTCGTGGCCATCACAATCCAATCGATATCGACGCCCGATGCTCCTGGCCCACTTGCTAATTGATTCCTTCCACAGTTGGTATGTCTCTTATTTATGCTTGTGAAATGAAACAAAGTCGGTAAACAATTATTTCTTGGTTTTCTTCCAACTGAGTAAAAATATTTAAATTTATTTTGGTTCAATAATTATTTTTCTTCATATATGTCTTAATAAAGGAATACAACCAGTTCTAATTATGGTCTTGAAAGTTTATCATCTACCCATGGTTTCTCACATGTTTTAGTTGGGTTATGCTATATGATTTCTTAAGTACATGGCACTGATTTATTGAGTATAATATGAATACTAGGATTGCATCAGATCTTAAATTCTATAGATTTAGATATATTAGCTCCTAGGTTGTGTTGAGCTTGCTAGAATTGACTACTAATAAGTAGTTAGAAGTGTTGTGCTTGCAACATCATTTGATTCCTTTACCTATCTTATAATAATCAAGTTATTCTTTGTTAATATTTTTTAGAAATAGGCTCTTGGAATAGGTAGAAACTCTTGTTCTAGGTATGTTTTTCTGTCGTATATCATGTATGGTGTTTATTATGATATTTCTGGAATCCTGAATGAGATGATAGTTTTAGTTTGTGCAATATTAATCATGAATGCTTTCTATATTTGTAAAATTCAAGTGCGCACATTGAGTCTGGAACTTGCCTTCAGTTGGAACTGATAATTGTTCTTCGTACCAGGTTGTGGCAGTAGCTTATGCCATCATTACAACAAGGCCAGAGGATATGGATTAGAAGATGAGAGAAATTAGAGTCTTGCCTATGTTTGGGTTACCTGTCGATCTACCATCATCTATTCAGGACTTAAGATCTTAACAAGGATGTGTAAGTGCCTTGAACTCTACTCCCTAGTAAATATCTGTAACATTTTTTAAGATATTCTTGGCCTTATATTCATGTACCCTATTGTAGAAGTTTTAAATATTTAGTGTTAACTATATATTTGTAACTCTTTGCTCTTATCATACTTCTTGGAGATGAATGAAAATGGCAGATTTCAGGTTAGCTGCATATTTAGGAGTTGACACAGCAAACATCATTTAAAAAAAAATTCCATATGCTCACCCCTCCAAATAAACCCATGCCTTGCCACCCATTGATTTCTAAAACACCATTAAGATCTCTAGATAAGAATGGTACCAATTATCTATTTGCATATAATCAAGACTCGTAACTCATAAGCATAGACATAGTTTAACAACTATGTCAAATAAATCGAGGTGTAAAATGCAGCTTTTTTTGAAGGACATATTGTAGCCATACCTGAATCAGAAAAGGAATACAATGTAACTCTATATTTCACCAGAAAGGTCTAATAGCACCAGAGTATATACCTGTTCATAAATTAGAGGCAACTAATCAACAATCAGTACATAAAGGTGCCAGAACAAACCGGCTCTCAGTATATTTCTCTCTCGTTAATATATATATAAATAAAAAATGAACAAATGTGTAAGAACTTTACTTTTCTATGCATAGGTGCCAAAACAAACCGGCTTTATCGAATGTGGTTAAAAGTGATGAGATATATGACAGAGATCATATATGATCGAAGCTTGCTTAATCCCAAGGTGATGTTCTTCTTAATCAACATGTATGTTTATAATATATTATCATCACTTATGTTTTATTTTTCTTCCTATTTACAAACAGTACAATAAAAAGAGTGAATACACATTTGATAAAATTAATTAAGTGCGTACGGAGTGGATGGATCATGTTTCACAATTCTTAAGCTAACCAATAAGTTGAGGTAAATTTTGGACTTTAACTACTTCATAGACAAGATACCTTGTTGCCCTCTGTTCCAACATCATATCCCAGTTGGTTGCATACTTGAACTTATATAGGTTTCCATCACTTTAAGTTTGGATTATCATTTTGGATGCCCCAATAGTTTCTTTGATATGACATATGTTACTAAATATCTTGCCCCCATTTCTAATACTTCGAAACAAACTTATTATCTTGATAAAGTCCATGATTGGTCAAGGGTTCCTGCTACCTATTTACAGAAATGACTGTGAAGCTAACTCTTAAGTATTTGATATCCTTAATTGTGTATCCATAATATATCTATAACAATAATGTACTACACCTAACACTTATACTCACATGTACTTGCCACCCGAACTTGTGCAATGGAACTCACCTATATGATACACATACTAGCACACTCCTCACTCGACACCTACACCCACAATGCTCATAACCCATGATACACATTAGAGTATGACAACCCACCTCGATACTCACTGATGCACCCTAAAATTGTAGGTATCTACTATAGTCTTGGTAGTATCCATATACACCATTAGATACTAAAGTAATAGCACTTAAAACTATACACTTGGATACCTAGACTGGCACACATATAGCACTCAACCATACACTACATTCCCATCTCCCAACAGAAAAGAATAGTTATATGGTAAAATAATCTAACTCAGCATGTCCCATAACCATATGTCCTTTGGAAGAGGCATATGGCTCATTTATAGAGTCAAGCTTTTGCCGAGTTGGTTGATTATTTCTGAACTCATAAAATTTTTATGAACACTATCAAATTTAGAAGCACGAGATTCAAGAGTTGGCCCAAAACCAAAGTTTCTTTCAACTATGAAGCTATATCAAGATCGAATCATTAGCAAACCGAAAATTGGTCAATGAACTGAAACATATAATTCAAAAGAAACGTTGACATGGCACCATTGAGGCTCTCAGAACATCCTCAAAGCCATCCTTAAGCATTAAACTGCTAATATATTGATAATCTGCTACTTCCTACCTATGAATTTGGCTAGATTCCATTTTGACTTAGCTTTAACCTTGAAGTTACTATCGATTTTATTTAATACGAATCCATGTGTGTCCTTTTGTTTTAACACTTTCTTCTTCATAGTGGACTTATTATGGATTTTTTCTTGCTGTTATATTTATGAAATTAAAGTAATGGAGCAACAAGAATCATTAAGGAACCGAAGAAAACTACAGGTTAGGAATTTAACTTATGAAGACAGTAATAATTTTTGCAGAGATGCTAGTGCACTATTTTGATTCTTATAATGTACTATTCAAATTGCCCGTCCATATTTCCAAGAAATATAAAATAAAAATTATAATGGTTTCAATCTTAATGCTTCGATAGGTGAAGTCATTGTTATATTTATGTTACCTTCCTAAAGTATTTATATCTCATACTGTTATGTGGAAAGTATTTCTTAAGTCAGATCACTTTGAGGTTATGCTACAAGGTTTAAAACTTTTTGTTTTTTAGTTCTCTAAAAGTTTTGGTTTTGAGAGAATTTTAGCTCAAATTTCTAGGTTTCTGAACCATTTCATGTTACTTAGTCAGGAGCACCTGGATAAGCACCCTAGTCAGGAGAACCATTTCATGTTTTTTTTATGATCATAAAACATTGATCTACATATCCCTGTAAATAAATTTTTTATACTATATTCCTGATGGTAGCTTGACAATATATCTAGTTTTTGATACTTTGTTATTATTTCAGCAACTAAGAGATTATAGCTTAGATCACTTCGTCAAATTTATATGATATAACTATACTTGTTCTCTGATACTGTTATTGATATCAATTTGTACAAACACATACTGATTAAATTTATTTATCTTGTTCTCTATAGGAACTACTTCGAAAATGAATGTTGTATTGTGATGCTAGGGTGGTGCTCTAAGTTCAGATGTATTTTTGTTTTTACTTGTATAAATAGATTTTGGATGTTTAAGATGTTGGAGAAAATGATATACTTTGATTTTTTGGATGTGATTGGATATTTGCGGTGTACGAACGCGAATTTGTAAATATAAAAATTGTGCATTATGTTCTTTGATCTTTGCGATGTTCTGGATTATATTGATATTATGTGTGTTTGATATATAATATATAATTATAAATGAAATTTTTGTTGTACAAAAATTAGCTTCTTTAGACGGTTATAAAATGTCAATAAATATCTGAATTCTTCTATAAATATTATTTCTTGACAGTTTTTCAACATCAAAAAAGGTTTTTCTTGACAGTTTTTTTTGGGTCAAGAAATAATTTTCTTGACGTTTATTACCCGTCATCTAGGCCACAGTCAAGAAATGTTTCTATCTACCTTGACGGTTTTTGGTTATGTTTTTTTGACGGCTAAAAATCATCAAGAAACTTTTCTTACTTGGCGGTTTAAAATCGTCAAGATAACAAAACCAAAAACCGACAAGAAAATGTGTTACTTTTGTTGACTCTGGCCTAGTTGACTGTCATGGCCCGCACCCAAAATTTGGGCACGAGTAAATGTTTTACTTTTGTTGACTCTGGCCTAGTTGACTGTCACGACCCGCACCCGGAATTTGGGCACGAGTACATGGGTATGTCCAGCCTACGCCGCAACATCGGCGGTAGAACGCTGTCTAGGTCACAATACTGTCTAATCAATCGCACACGAATATCCAACTCCATAAGGAGACACAGATATTACAATATAATATAAAAATACTTAACCATAGAACTAAAGCATGATAAAAATATGTGACAACTACAACTAACAACTTAATTTCTAAGGAGTAAACACTAACACCTAATTCCCATGAAGTATATACTAACCTAATCACTACTCACACATGCACACGTGTACACACTAGTTATTAGGGTTCATTATCACAGTGTCATACAACACACAATATGAAAGAGGGAGGCAAGTTCGAACCTTGGTGCACGTGACCGAGGAGGAGCGACGCTCGACCGCGGATGGTGGTGGCCGACTGTGGGGAAGTCGAATGTCGGGCTGCTCGTCGTCGGGGTGATCCGGCAAGGGGAATTCGGGGTGTGGTCGAGGGTGGCTAAGGTGATGAAGATAATGGTGATGATGATGAGGGTAATCGATGGGAGGAGGAATATCGGGGAGTCATGGCCATGGGTGTTTGCTGTGGTCGGGGAAGATGACGGGGTGGCGAGTGGCAGTGGTGATGGTCTTGACCGAAGGAGAATGGTAGAAAAGGAGGAGATATAGTCGGGGTTGATGGTCGATGAGGGAAGTGGCTGTTCGTTGTGGAGAGGTGGAGGGAGTCGGCTGTGGCGGGGTTGCTCCGGCGAGGGTGAAATGGGGGAGACAGTGGTGCTGTGAAGTCGGGGGTGATCGGTGAGTGTAGACGGGAAGATGTGTGGCGGGGTGGTGGTCCGGTGTGAGGAAGTTAGGGTCGAAGCTGTGTAGCGCCCCGCTCTGCGTAGGCGCTATGTACAAGTGATATCTCCTTGCTTGCTCGAATGGAAATCTTCTCGGAGAGTTTTCGACCGATTGATCAAAGTGAGTGGGCAGAACTGCATTCTCTGATTCTTGCACGACTTAATAATGAATCTGAATTTTTGAATGCTTGTTTGCTTAAGAAGATTTGTTTCATAAGAAGAATGATAGAACTGACTTAGCATGCTAAAAGAGAACTCACATTGCTTGTCATTGAAACGAATCTGCTGCCTAACTAGAGAATGTGTATTGCTTGTCAGAAATGAAATAGAACCATTGCTATGCTAATGAGAGATAAGAAATGTTGCATACTTAGAAACACCGACACAGCTCAAACGAACCTTTGCTATGTTAAGAAAGATAAATAAATGAATCACTTGAATATGCCCCTTTGAATATGCGAAGAAAGAGATAGTATTGCATGTTAGTTTTGAAATCAACCGTGCTTGCCATTATATGTTTTGTTTGTCTGTTTGCTATACCGAACTGCTATATGAAAATGTGTTAGTGCAGTGACTAATAGTATGCCCTGAGGATACGGCTCGCAAGGGTCTAGTAGGGTGTGCTATTAGATATGTGAATTATGTACTTCGTTTGAGAAGGATATGCTTCGTTTGATAAGATGTGTTTTGCTAAGACCGCATATGTTTTGCTTGGTCATTCTTTTGCTTGCACTGTGTGTTTATGTCATTGCATTGGTCTCGGACAACTTGTGCACAAGGTCTTGTCTCTCGAACGGTTCCTGGGGCACTGGGAACCGCTCGGTCCGGAAGAGATTTTTGGATCGCCCTGAGGTGTACGGCTCACAAGGGTCTAGTGGGGTGATATGTCTACTAGTGTTGTGTGGAACCCATGATGTCACAGCTGCTAGTACTCGGGTGTGTTGGTGAAGAGCTGAACCATGAGTCACAGCTGCCGACACCCATGTGTGCTAGTGAAGAGCTGAACCTTGGGCAACCGCTGCTAATCTTGGGGCAACCCATGGACCGTCATATAGATAGGGAGCATGCTAGGTTTACCTTCTTGCATACCTATCGATTGATTACACCAAAAGATTTATCTGTGAGTTATGAATATGCAAATTGTGGCTAACTTGTGTGTCTGCTGCAGGGATAACCGTTCGGCAATGGGGTAAGAAATATGAGTTTATACATTAGCATGCTTGTTCATTTTGTCTGCATCGTAGAGATTATATGTTAGTGCTTCATGCATTTCATCGGTCAGACAATGACTATTAGTGCAGAGCTGAACCTCGGTCACAGCTGCTAATAGTATCAGAATGTGAGTCATTGGTTAGCTGGATTACCGCTACTGATCCTGAGTTTCCTGGGGACCAAAATCATATAGATGTGTTGCCTTAACTTCTTGAATGAATGATAGTCTACTTGATATGTTTGCCTTGATTCGATATGGTCAGTCTGCTAGATAAGCTTTGCCCTAAAGAGTTAGATTTGATGCATAATACATGCTGCGCACTGTACGAAAGTGCACTGTCCCAATCGTATGCTTATAGTTTGAATATGTAAAACTGTTTCAAAGTTATGTTTTCAAAAGATGTAATCTGACTATAATTCTGAGCTGCATGAAATGAACTTAGATAAAAAGTAGCAAGATCACTAGTAATGCAATATTTTACCACATGATTACTTAGTGTGGGTTTCAGGGGGTGTAGCTTCTGTTCAGTTGTTTTATCTCACCAGTACTTGTATAAAGTGCTGACCCATCAACAGTTTGCTTGTTCTCAGGTGCTTGTTCGTCCGAGGAAGCGATAGCCGTGCCTCATCCCAAGGAACCAGAAATCTGGAGTCGATGCCTTGAGCCACATCGAGATTATGCCTGCTTTGAGTTGCTTTTGTATAGAGGGACATGATGTATGGAACGATGTCATTGTATTCGAGAGATTGAGTGCTTGAGCGAATTGTAACCGCGGCCATGAGCCGCTTGTAACACTTTTGTTTATCTATAAAGAGCCTGTTTTCATGTGCCATTGTGTTCTTTACTTTTCTGCAATATGCGTGCCGCTGCTTCAGTATTGAATAGCTTACTTGCCCTTGTTCAAAGCTTTGGCCTTGTGCAAGCGCACTTTAGGCTTGCACGGCAACACGTCCCGATGAGAACGATTGTCCTGCGGGAGAGCTGCAACATGGTAATTCACGTTCAGCGGGGACTATTGGGCTTGCGGGAGATTGGGGCGTGACATAATGGTATCAGAGCAACTCGATTCTTTGCCCATTCCGTTGCCTCTGACTCTGAGTTGTGATTGTGTTGCAATGAACGTTCCATACAATAAGTCCATAGATATTCTCAAAGATGCGCACAAAAGTTTTATGGATTTGTTTTTATTTGCTTGAGATATGATTTGTGATTTCTGGATTTGCTGAGTTTTGATTAAGGAAGATGAGGGATGAGGACTATCGCTGCTTTGTATTTTCGTGAGTTTCTCCTTGAGTTTCGAGGACGAAACTCTTTGTTGGTGGGTAAGTATGTAGCGCCCAGCTCCGCGTAGGTGCTATGTACAAGTGATATCTCCTTGCTTGCTCGAACGGAAGTCTTCTCGGAGAGTTTTCGACCGATTGATCAAAGTGAGTGGGCAGAACTGCATTCTCTGATTCTTGCACGACTTAATAATGAATCTGAGTTTTTGAGTGCTTGTTTGCTTAAGAAGATTTATTTCATAAGAAGAATGATAGAACTGACTCAGCATGCTAAAAGAGAACTCACATAGCTTGTTATTGAAACGAATCTGCTGCCTAACTAGAGAATGTGTATTGCTTGTCAGAAATGAAATAGAACCATTGCTATGCTAATGAGAGATAAGAAATGTTGCATGCTTAGAAACACCGACACAGCTCAAACGAACCTTTGCTATGCTAAGAAAGATAAGTAAATGAATCGCTTGAATATGCCCTTTTGAATATGCGAAGAAAGAGATAGTATTGCAGTTAGTTTTGAAATCAACCGTGCTTGCCATTATATGTTTTGTTTGTCTGTTTGCTATACCGAACTGCTATGTGAAAATGTGTGAGTGCAGTGACTAATAGTATGCCCTGAGGATACGGCTCGCAAGGGTCTAGTGGGGTGTGCTATTAGATATGTGAATTGTGTGCTTCGTCTGAGAAGGATATGCTTCGTTTGATAAGATGTGTTTTACTAAGACCGTATATGTTTTGCTTGATCATTGTTTTGCTTGCACTGTGTGTTTATGTCATTGCATTAGTCTCGGACAACTTGTGCACAAGGTCTTGTCTCTCGAACGGTTCCTGGGGCACTGGGAACCGCTCGGTCCGGAAGAGATTTTTGGATCGCCCTGAGGTGTACGGCTCGCAAGGGTCTAGTAGGGCGATATGTCTATTAGTGTTGTGTGGAACCCATGATGTCACAACTGCTAGTACTCGGGTGTGTTGGTGAAGAACTGAACCATGAGTCACAGCTGCCGACACCCATGCGTGCTAGTGAAGAGATGAACCTTTGGCAACCGCTGCTAATCATGGGGCAACCCATGGACCGTCATATAGATAGGGCGCATGCTAGGTTTACCTTCTTGCATACCTATGATTGATGACACCAAAAGATTTATCTGTGAGTTATGAATATGCAAATTGTGGCTAACTTGTGTGTCTGCTGCAGGGATAACCGTTCGGCAATGGGGTAAGAATTATGAGTTTATACATTAGCATGCTTGTTCATTTTGTCTGCATCGTAGAGATTATATGTTAGTGCTTCATGCATTTCATCGGTCAGACAATGACTATTAGTGCAGAGCTGAACCTCGGTCACAGCTGCTAATAGTATCAGAATGTGAGTCATTGGTTAGCTGGATTACCGCTACTGATCCTGAGTTTACCGGGGACCGAAATCATATAGGTGTGTTGCCTTAACTTCTTGAATGAATGATAGTCTACTTGATATGTTTGCCTTGATTCGATATGATCAGTCTGCTAGATAAGCTTTGCCCCAAAGAGTTAGATTTGATGCACAATACATGCTGCGCACTGCACGAAAGAGCACTGTCCCAATCGTATGCTTATAGTTTGAATATGTAAAACTGTTTCAAAGTTATGTTTTCAAAAGATGTAATCTGACTATAATTCTGAGCTGCATGAAATGAACTTAGATAAAAAGTAGCAAGATAACTAGTAATGCAATATTTTGCCACATGATTACTTAGTGTGGGTTTCAGGGGGTGTAGCTTCTGTTCAGTTATTTTATCTCACCAGTACTTGTATAAAGTGCTGACCCATCAACATTTTGCTTGTTCTCAGGTGCTTGTTCGTCCGAGGAAGCGATAGCCGTATCTCATCCCAAGGAACCGAAAATCTGGAGTCGATGCCTTGAGCCACATCGAGATTGTGCCTGCTTTGAGTTGCTTTTGTATAGAGGGACATGATGTATGGAACGATGTCATTGTATTCGAGAGATAGAGTGCTTGAGCGAATTGTAACCGCGGCCATGAGCCGCTTGTAACACTTTTGTTTATTTATAAAGAGCCTGTTTTCATGTGCCATTATGTTCTTTACTTTTCTGCAATATGCGTGCCGCTGCTTCAGTATTGAATAGCTTACTTGCCCTTGTTCAAAGCTTTGGCCTTGTGCAAGCGCACTTTAGGCTTGCACGACATCACGTCCCGATGAGAACGATTGTCCTGCGGGAGAGCTGCAACGTGGTGATTCACGTTCAACGGGGACTATTGGGCTTGCGGGAGATTGGGGCATGACAGGCTGTTCCGGCGTGATGGTGATGATGACTGGTGGTTGTGAGCTCGTCGTGGAGATCGACGGTAGGCGGCCGAGGCGTAGTCGGGGATGCTATCGGGGTGGCTGTCTGTCATGCCCCAGTCCTAAAATATGTAGGACTAGGAATACGTAATTATGCCAGCCATATGTATATGACAACTCCAATATATGGAAACCATAACACATACGTACGCTGTAATATGAATATCGAATCCATAAGTGGTAATATTCTGTAAACACAAGTCACACACAATCTATATCTCATCCACAACACAAATAAAGAAATAGGAAATAAATAACTGAATCTCAAATATGAAGTATCAAAGTATGATAGTCGGATGGAAACAAATCCACTACTAATCGACTATACTAAAACTACTAAATGAGAGAAGAGATCAAATCTAATATAAGATAAATGTCCACAAGGAACATAGCAACTAGAATATCCATCAACTGCGATGGATCAAAGGTACTCTGAAGGTAAGACCTCCTCAGTCTGGTATGCAGCGTCAGGTCCGGGTCTATACTCTTGTGGATACTCCTGCAAGTCTATACCTGGAAAGGGACCAGGTCCTCAGAGAAACATAACAAGATACATAGAAGCATGCCAATAAAGTACTGAAAATAAACATCAAATGGGTCACCTAACCATCTATGTGAATGAAGTTGAGAACAACTTTCCAACAAATAGGCTATCTGGCTAAAATAGGATTGACATGATTCTCTCGAAGATTCAGGGGCCTATAAAGCATGTCGTCTTTTAAACGCCAAAGGCCGCCTGTAATATATAATATATTGTAGTCATCATGACCGGGCATCTCCGGCGGAGCATACGGGTTATACAAGAAAAGTACAAAGGAGCCCAAACGTCTTACTTGTTCTTTCTACCCCATGCTCTAAGCATGTCACATCCATGACACGATGATACCTTTAAATAACTGCCAGGTCTTCTAGCATGCAAATTTCTATCAGCAGTTATCCCTATCCGTCGTACGACCTATACGTACCAGTGGCCAACCAAGTATGCAAGTCCATGTCCTACATGAGACTCACACTCGTGTAACAACAGTGTCATGGCCAATGAAACATAAAAATGCCTCATAATAATGGAGCGGTCTCATAAACTAGGTCAACATGCATATACATAATAAAAATAGAATACGATGCCACCGTCGTTGTACCCAAGTCATTCTTGGACGCGCAGTTTATATAGCAGTTAAAATATATGAACTAAATGACAGAAATAAAATACATGCATCATATGGAATATAAATTATTGTACAATAGCAAGGTATACTTGTCTGCTCTGAAAAAGTATGAAGTCGCAACTCAAGGCATCGTCCGATCTACCCGTCACATAAATTAAATAAGTTAGGGTAAGTGGGTGAATAGTTTCCTCCATTTTAATCTATTTTATTTCTGAATAAAATAACCTAAAATAGTGTTTTAATCTTATTATAATCTAATTTTATTGTTAAACCCTAATTTTGGTCTAAAGAAAGTCAACTTTACGGATTTGGGATCCATGGCACGCAAATTAAGGTAATCCGTTGACCAAAAGGTCAACCAACTCAAATCCTAGATTTGTGTGTGGAATCTTATAGATTTTAGTGCTATATGAATGCCATAATTGATGGTTTCATAAAATCACAAATCGGTATAGAGTTATGGCCACAAGGGCGCACAGATGACAGTTTTCGGTGGTTTTCTATTTACGTCTACATTGCACGAATTTTATAGTAGATTAAACTTTCATGTTAAATTCTGGAAAAATAATTTTATATAATTACATCATATCAGCTTTTCGAAACTTCAAACGGCTTATAATTTCGAGTTCGGGATCTCCCAAAATCTTAAAAATACGGAAATACGTTTGATTTTGGACAACTGGCACTTTTAGAATTTTCTGGAAAAATAGTTTAAAAATTATTAAAATAATTTATATATTCAGAAACTAACCTTGATATGATTCTAACAAAAAAAACTGGAGCACATTTGGAGTCCGGAGCTAGGAGATATTATCTTTTTAAGTCGTCATAGCTACTAGAAAATGACGCTGAATTTATGACGAATTTTAACTGTTTTTGGAAAAAAAAAAGAGGAGTTTGGGGAAGAAAAATATGAAAGATGAGTTTATTCCATAAGTCTAATAGGTATTTATAATGGTAGAGACTATTTAATTAAATACGACTAGGATTGGCTAATTTGGATATGATTAGGATCAGTTTAAATAAGGATAGGATATGCATGAAGTTGCTCTCCTAGTAGGCTCAGGATTTGAATTAATTTAAAATAGAGTTTAAATTTATCTCAATAATTTATAATCTTAAATAGAATTAAAGATAATACAAATACTTTATATATAATCTTATTAATATCTATTAACATTAAATTAGCATCTATCAAATATTACGACTTTATATATCCAAATAAATCCTCAATAATTCTAAAAATCCAATAATTCCTTAAAATTCTAAATAAATTAAAAAAATATTTAAATATTTTAACTCTAAAATAAATATTTTATAGTAACAACATTCAAGTATCGTCTCATAGTAAATCATGAAAGTCCTAGAAATTTATGTTTCCTAGGTTTTAATTAACAAAAATTCTAGAAAAATCTCCAAAAATCTAAAATAGCCTAAAAATAATTCTAAATAAATATTTATAAAAGTAAATATATCAAAAAATTTATTTTTTAATTAACTAAGAGAATATTCTAAAAAAAATTAACATCTATAATAAATATAATAATATAAAATACACATAAAATACCTATTTTGGGTGAGGGGATTTACAATCTACCAAACTTAAAAGAATTTTATTCTCGAAATTAAAAATAAGGCATGATTTGCTAAATCTTTCACAATTGTATATAAGGCAAGTCAATCGCAATCTCTTTCAAAAATTTAAATAACAAAATCTATTCAAATCTATTGCGATCACTTCAAAACTAGAATAATTACTGTTCAAATAAAAATTGAACCAATCATAATCTCTTCTTGATTTTTAATAATCAACATCCAAATCTAATTCAAATCTATAGGACATCCTACATCAAAATTTATAACATAATTTCCAACTATCATAATTTTCTCTAAACTTTGAACAATACACAATTCTAATCAAATCTTATTCCTATTCTCAAATTATCAATTTCGTACTCTTCGAATTTTAAATTCAATTTTTATCCTCAACATTTCAAATAGGTGATCTAATAATCAAAATTTAACCTTTAATTCAAATCATCAAATTATAAAATTTTAAATCAAATTCACCAATTGTTCAAGTCTAAAATTCTACATTTATCCTCAAAATTTAAATCGATGATTCAACCTTCAATATTCAAAATTTAAATCTTGTGCTCAAGTTATAAATATTTGGTCCGCAATATCAAGATTTTAAAATTCATTAAATCCTCATCATCTTAATCATTCTTCAAAAAAATTCTAAAATTAAAATGACTTAAATCTCTCAATCTAATATTACTTAATCACAATCTAATTTTTTTTTTACCTCAAGTTGATAATGCAACTTCTACCTAACTTATAATTTATCCATCTATCACATAAGGCTATACATTTAAGAAAATATTCCTCAAATTATATAATCGTGTTATTCAATCCTCAAAAATTTAACACCAAATATATCACATGTGATATGTCCTCAATTAAAAAGATAGTCACAAAGTAATGTGATTGGCCTATGGGATATATCTAGTACTCTCCGTGTATCAAACTTATACCAAGCACGAGTGTTCATCTTTCCGAAATAGGGGAAGATGGAAAACAACAATAAAGAATTCAAGGAGGAGGTGATAGAATACAAGTATGGGGATCAAGGCGATTAAAGAATTCAAAAGGGAGTTGTCAAGGTAGTTATGGATTAAAATCTTATTTTGGTAAATTCTGATTTGTATGTTCCTATAAGAACAGTTATGTACATGATATGATTTGCTCTGATTTATTTAGAGGGCAAGTATATTCGTCTAACAAGTTGAGTCAACTGTATCTCAATCCACGTAAAGTAGTTATGCGAAGAGCGAACCAAGCGCACTAAGGTTGATCAGACCATAATATACTGATTCTAAATAGACAATGTATTAGCGTGTATACCCAATAATACATATATCATGATCAAGATCGATAAAAGAATAAGCTTGCAAAACTAAGCTATATTAGCAGCATAAGTCGAGGTAGTCCAGAAAATATAAGTACGCTGGATTATGATGAAAGAAGGTACAAAATAATTTAAGTTCACAAAGAAGATAAGACTCGTCCGGTGTTGTGCCTCTACAGTTTCCATACTAACTCCTTGTCTAAGTCTCTAGTCGACCAAATGGGGGTATGCACTACTAGAAAAAGTCAAATTAGTGACGTTAAAAAATGTCGCTAAATGACCAAAAAATGTCGCTAATCACTTTTAGCGACGTAATTAGTGACGTTTTAAAGAAGTCGGAACAAAGCACATCGCTGAAAGAAAAAAACGTCTCTAAACGTCGTATGCTGACGTTTTTTAGCGGCTTAAATGTGTCGCTAAATTAGCGATGTTTAGCGACGCAGCGTCACTAATTAGCGACGTTGATTAACGTCGCTAAACATTGCTAATTAGCAAATTATATAACGATGTTACAGCGACGTCTTTAATGACCTGGCAATACTGCCATGTCAGCAATTTATGACGTACAACGATATTTTTAGCGACATATTTAGCGATATCATTAGCGACGTGTATTAACGTCGCTAAACGTCGCTAAAAATATCGCTAATTTTACAAAAAAATAAAAAAAAGAATACTGAATTATTTTCAAACTATTATTCCTACAGTTTATTAAATCACAGGCTGTACAAATAGACCCGGAGCAACCCTCCGTTGAATTTCTGAGTTTGCTAACCCCCTTGGGTTGAACACTCAACACCGATAAAATAACATATTTAATATGAATAATATAATAAAATTTAAAGAAAAGAAAGCATCCAGCAAATCTTATCGTAAAGAATACAGCAAATATATATACATACAATCTCATCCTAAATAATACAAAAATACAAATATCCAACAACTAGCTATATTACTGCGGATCTGCAGGAGGCTGACCACCAGCGCGCATGAAAGATAAGAACAGCTCATACTACTCCCTTGGAATCGACACCGATGTCGATGGAGAAGGCAGTGACTTCGGTAGAGTCTGTGTCGATGTAGGCGCACCAGGAGGCCGTACCCGCTCCAAGTCTGCGAATCACTGGTTGTAACAATCCATGGTAGATAACAGCCTCGTACTGTTATGAACTATTGAATCCTGCATCATCGTCAGTCTCTCTCCCATCGATAGCTGTGATGGCTGCAGCTCCGTGATGTTGCGGTCTGTCGAGGCTCTAAGATCATTTGTCAAATTTCGGAGCTCCGTGATGCTGCGGTCGAGCATATCGAAGCATGCGATGAGCGTCGGATCGTCCGCCTGCGGCTGGGACCGAGGTTGCTCCTCTATCCTTCACAGCAATTCCTCACGGAGAGATGCAATCTTACGGTCAACGGCCTCCTGGACTCTGGTCGACGACTACGAGGGCTGTGTGGAATACACAGTTGTCGGGGAGGCCCTAGATGACTGCGTCACAACCAAGGCACCATAGAATCCCGTACCGTAGTACGTACCCCTCTGGAGACCACCACCTGCGGTCACCCACAGGTCGTCCGCCGACGGAGCTAGAGCGGGCTGTGAGGAAGTACCAGCCTCTCCAGGTATAGGTGCACTAGCAGTCGTCCGCTCACGCAGCCTAAGATACTCGGCCTAGAAAGGTTTGGAAACTCGATAATTGCCTAAGTTATATTAAAATTAACACAAAGTAAAGTAATACTTACAAAGGTCTGCGAGGCCCTCTCATCAATGAGATTTTCATCCTTGCGATGGGTGGCCAAGAAGACGGTCACCATGTTTGCATCCTCACCCTTCTGTACCTGTTAAAAATATATTATTTAGTACTAAACTTAAACATTTTTTTCTACTATCATTTTATGGTACTTACATTAGAATAATATATTTTAAAAGAAAAAATATACCAAACGATGAAAATATTTCGTCATCGGAATCGAGCCACCACACCACTTGGCAGCATTTCGCCTAGCCGCCTTGGCCTTCTCAGACATTTTCTTGTAGATTGGATCATCGAATCTAGCCCTCATCGTAGTCCATTGCTCAGGCGTGATCCAACCTTGGATCGGTTTTCTAGCACGATCGTGAGCCTTCTGGTCATCCAGAGCATCTCAGATAAGCTTGGCGACAACGGTAGAAAAGAGCCGCTCGATCAACTCGTCCCGGTACGGAGGATAGAAATATGTTTGCTATAATAAATAATTTAGTAAGTGAGCATCACGGATAGGTTATATAATATCGATAAATTAGAGGATTTATTTAATATATTTTTACCTAAAAGTGCGCAAATCAGAATGCCTTCCTCTCCTCCGGAGCCTCAGAGTAGTTGATCCAAGGGCCACCGTAGTTGTTCCTCAAAAATTGGCCCAGGCGTCTCTGAACCGACGATGGACGATATCTATACAGAGATAATTAATTTGATCAAAAAAGTCAATATATGATGAATAAAGAAATATACGATATATTATGCTAAACCATCTAATTGGCTTACTTTGTACTGTCGGCCCAAATCTCTGTCCTCGTCTCTTCCGGAGGTGCGCATGGAGGATCTTGTGGATGCTGGAACAACGTGGGCACGACCTCCTCGACATGGTCATCTGTCCCCATGGTTCTGTCAGCAGGAGGAACGCTGGATGAGGGAGTACTATCACACCTGGAACTACTGGTCCCAATAGTCAGAGATGTGAGTGATCGATATACTGGAGTACTGGGCGTCGACGATCTCGAACCAACAGTAGGCAGTATCGGAGGAGCACTCTGTCTACCTCGGGACCTGCCGAATCCTTCGCACCGTCCTGTCATACCTGATAACAACATATGATGAATATAGAAAATACAAATATATAGTACATTCTACAGTCAAAATGTGATACATATCTCAAAGCATTCTACAGTCAAAATATAATACATATTTTCGTTAAAATAGTACATTCTACAGTCAAAATATAGTTACATTCTACAGGCAAAATATTTTATTTTCAATCATCTTCAAAAAATTTATCTTGTTCGCCTTACTCGTTCTCCTCTCCCTCTTCCTCCTTCTCGTCTTCACTTTCATCTACTTTGTCTTCCTCTTCCTCTTTGGATAATTCTACATCTTCTACATTATTACTCGTGTAATAAGTAACTTCCGTTGAGTCCACATCTATAATATTTATTATAAGAGGTAGATCATCCTCCTGATAAGCTATTTCGTCAATGTCAAAGGTATTTCTAGCTTTAGTCTTGCATACTGCCACTAATCCGACCTCGCTGTCCCCCGTCTAGGATAAGTTGTGAAGTACACTAGCTGAGCCTGACTTGATAGGACAAATGGTTCGTAGCCTTGATATATACGCTTGTAGTTTATATCCACAAGGCCATGCTTGTCAATTTTCCAACCTTGATCTTGAATCGGATCAAACCATTCACACTTGAATAGCATAATATTAGCGGGTTATGTGCCATAATTATATGTCAACTCCACAATCTCTCGTAAGATGCTAAAGAAATTATTGTCTGGATCGACATCTTTGTAGTTAGAAGATTTGATACACAAACAACTATTTTTCGTGGAATCAAGATCCAGAAAGCTGTCTCTGATAGAAGCATTTGTTGACTTGAACCTGAACCCATTCACACAGAAACTTGGCCATATTTTAACGACAGTAATTGGTTCCTTGGCTATAGTTCTAATAGATCCAGTCTCGGGTATTATTAGACGATCGACCTAAATACCAAAGTAGCGATAGTAAGTTATTTATTTTGCAAGTACAGAATTAAAAAGTAATTACCAAGCATCTTACATATGCACTCAACCAAAAAGGAAAATGTCATCTCATTTCTTGTTCTACTTTTTCGTCTGTTATGTAGGGTCCAACTGACCTCAACTCATCATTATATGTGCTAAAAAATAATGAAGCAACTGCTGATTAGTAGTATAATAGTATCTTATACTATTACATTGAGATGATGTAAACGTAGATGTATTAATTACTTACCTCTCTAGCTTCTCTACTTTATCCTCATCGCAATTGAGTAATATATACAACTGAGCAGCCCTTAGCTCGTCGTCATTCAAATATCTCTTCTTTATTTTTCCCGAAGGCTTTCTGGACGCATTGAATACTTTGAGTATTGTATCATTAGATTCCTGATATGCGTCGTCGTTTCTCGGAGCTTTTGTTCTATTAGTAGCAACATGCGGTTTGAAATACGTCGAGCAAAAGTTTATAATCTCCTCGAGAACATAAGCTTCACAAATAGAGCCCTCAACCCGCGCCTTATTTTTCACCTTTCTCTTTAGGTGATTCAGATGCCGCTCGAAGGGGTACATCTACAGATAATCGACAGGACCACCAACACGTGCCTCATAGGAAAGATGAATTGGCAATGCTCCATAGAGTCGAAGAATCCAGGAGGAAATACCTTCTCGAGCTTACATAGTGTTACCGCAATGTCCTTCTCTTGCTTTTCTAGACGATCGACGAGCAACTTAGTACAACAAAAATCTCTACAGAATATGCTGAGCTCTGTCAATAGATCCCAAATGACCTGCGGTAAGAATTCTCAAAATACAATCGAAATTAACCTCTCCATGAATATGCGACAATCGTGGCTCTTCATACCCGCCAGTTTGTTCTCCATGAGGTCGACGCATCTTCTCAAGTTCGAAACGTACCCGTCTGGAAACTTTAGACCCTGAATCTACCTACAAAGTCTCCCTTTATCCTCTTTCTACCTACAAAGTCTCCCTTTATCCTCTTTCTCTAGTGAGAAAACTGACTTAGGTTGCTTTAACTTTCCATTCCCCTCCTCTATCAAATGTAATGCTGGACGTCTACATATTTTTTCTAAGTCCAACCTGGCCTTCGGATTATCTTTCATCTTCTTCTTTACCTCCATTACAGTATTAATTATGTTATCAAATATATTCTTCTCGATATGCATGACATCAATGTTATGTTTGATCAGATTGGTGCTCCAATATGGCATATCCCAAAATATACTCCTCTTCGTCCAGTTATGGGTGCGACCAAATCCGTCACACTTGTACCCCTTATCAGGCTCTTCGATAGCACTTGGTAAATCTTTTACCTCTTCCCATATCATGTATCTAGGCCACCTTGGCAGTGGATTGGCCTTCTCCATAACTCCCACATGGAAAGCATTTCGGTTCCTCCGGTACGGTTTGCCTTCATGTTTCAAACGGAAAGCCTTAGTACGGTCCATGTAATACGGACATGAGAGACAACCATGGTTGCTCCATCTCGATAATATTCCATAGGCCGAAAAGTTGTTGATGGTCCACATAAGTGTTGCCCTCATCTGAAAATTCTGCTTTCTAGAAACATCGTACGTGTTGGCACCTACTTTCCACAACTGATTCAACTCATCTATCAAAGGCTGTAAATACACATCGATGTTTCTCTTCGTATTGTTCGGACCTGGGATAATAACGGTTAGGAACATATACGGAGTCTTCATGCACATCCAAGGTGGTAGATTGTACGGAGTGATGATCACAAGACAACACAGATACTAGGAGCCCGAAAGTATGAATGGGGTAAAACCGTCAGAATATAGCCCCAATATGATATTACGCAGATCCGAAGCAAAATTTGGATACTCTCGATCAAAGTGCTTTCATGATTCTCCATCGGATGGATGATCCAATACTCCTTCGATCTGTTTTCGCCTGTGCCAACTCATATTTTTTGCAGTCTCCTTAACAATGAACAATCGCTGCAATCGCGGCGTCAAAGGCAAGTAGTGCATCGAATCGGTAGGCTTCCCTGTACACACAGACTTTTCTCTAACAGTGGCCTTGTAGCGATCAGTACCACAGAATCTGCACACATATTCATCCTTGTCGTCTTTGTAGTACAATATGCACCCGTTGCGACATGCATCGATTTTCTTATATCCCATCCAGAGCGATCTCACCATCCTCTTAGATCGATAGAAGTCTTTAGGCTACTTTGCACCCTCGGGCAAGATCTCTATAATCAAATCGACCAGTGATTATAGCATTCTTGCGATATATTAAAATCGGACTTGATGCTCAATAATCTTGTAACCACCTCCAACGATGAATGATCCTCACAACCAGGATATAGTAGAGTCCTTGCATTCTCCAGCAACTCCATAAACTTTGCAACATCGACATTCGGTGCCTTCTCAGCTGCATCATAATTGTCCGGATTGCAACTAGGTCCCGCCGTATCATAATTGTCCGGATTGAAACTAGGCCCCGCCGTATCATAAACTATGTTCACCCACCCATCGTCGTAAGCATCGTTGTCGTGGACATCCATATACGGCTCCACATAAGGCTCCGACTCCGATGCTAGAGACACAAGTTCTCTGTGTGCGGTCAGCTGATAGTAATTCAGCGTGAAGCCCTTCAAGTACAAATGATATGTGACTTCCACTTATGGATAATATTTTCTGTTGCGACATCTCACACACGGATACTTAATTTTGGTACCGTCCATGTTTTGAGGGAATGCCTTGGTGAACTACAGGAACTGCTGTACACCCTCAGTGAATTCATCCCGCACACCGCACATATTATTAGGTTGACGGTTGTACATCCACGAACGATGACGCAGATAGTAATTCATATCCATTTCTAGATACTTCTGCAAAAATGACAGTATATATTATATAAATTATTACATACAGTGGTTTATCACCTAACTTCATAACTTAATCGTACTATAAAAATCATAACTGATATAATACATACTTTTATTTATCAAAGTCTAAAATAAGCAATATTCAAAATAACTAACCATTTAAACTAACACATACACCTATCAACTAACAGTCATCAAGTATTAACTTACCTACAAACTGAGAATAATATCCAACTAACATGTAACACTAACACCCTTTAACATATAACTTAACATTTACTAACACTACATCATGGACTCTAATTTGAATACCAAAATAAAAGTCATATCTAATCATCATACTCCTACAACTACCTGATACTAACCTTCACCATATACTAACCATCATCAATCATCTAACTACAGTCAGTGTGCCACTGAACTAACAGTCATCAACTTCAAGTTCCACAATAAACTTTCTGCCCTGGACTTAACTGTATTCAAATCTGAACACAACACCCACTGAACTACACCTAAACAACAACCTAATTCCCCCATATTGATGCTTACTGCAGTTCTTCCTACGGATATCTGACTATCTCTCCCCCCATAGCACTATGAACTGCACTATAAGTGTGCAGTCAACACACTAGAGATAGTGTGTCATACTACAAAACTTTAGCTGCCCCCAACCACACTCCTAGCTCACTGACTTACCTCAGCATGCTCCAATGCACATTGGACTGATGTGCCTCAAGTCTCCCCCTACTCACTGCCAGTAAGCAGTGCTCACTGCTGCTGTTACCTCTACTTGCCATGCTTACATGTGTACCTCAATCTATGTGCTTGTGGGCACTCAAACCCGATCCCCTCATATATTCACCATTGCATATCTAAAACCCAACTTGAGTCACTCCCACTGATACACTTGTATCAGTATACACCATCTCCTCACTCATTTGCTGCTAACATAGGACACCACTATGATACCCTCAACTTTGATATACCCTCCCTGCATACTTCAATAACACTCTCATGCACACTCTAACTAATATAAAAGTATCAATACCAACCACACAAATAACACTAATAATACAGACACTATAGGCACTAGCATTTGGTGCCAATAGTCACTGCTCCTGTTGCTTTCTCGATGTTTAGTGCACATATATTTTAGTGTGCATGTGTGTGTCGAGTGTAGTGTCAAGGTATGATCATGGGGGATAGGTAGGTGTTAGGAATCAATCCTGATGAAAAACCCTAACCCTAACCCCAGGTCAAAAAACCTAACCCTAACCCTAACCCTAGGTCCTGATCAGTGTCTGTGTCAGTGTGTGTGTGTGTCGTATCAGTGTCAGTGTCTGTGTGTGTGTGTCATGTCTGTGTCAGTATCACATGTGTGTCCTATGAGAGAGAGAGAGAGAGAGAGAGTTAGGGTTTACCTAGAGCTCGAGGAGGAGGAGGGGGATGCCGGAGTAGCCGCTGTGGAGAGCCGATCGCCAGAGCGGGGGGGGGGGGGGAAGGATTTTTTGTTTTTGAAATCAAAATTTTTTTGACAGATGGAGAAAAATGAAACCGAGCCCTAATTAACCAAATTTTAGCGACGTTTAGCGACGTCAAATAAAAATATTGCTAAATTAAATTTTAGACATATTAGCGACTTTTAGTATAAACATGTTGCTAAATATTTTTAATATAAACATCGCTATATACATCGCTAAACGTCGCTAAATTAGACATATTAGCGACTTTTAGCGACCTTAATTGAACTTATAGCGACTAATCTTTTAAAATCTTAATAAAAGTCGCTAAACGCCGCTAAATGTTGCCATTTAGCGACGTCTAGCGACGTTTTTACACAGAGTCGCTAATTTATATATTATTAGCGACATTTTCTTTGACGTCGCTAAAATACGTCGCTAATCCTGCTTTTTCTAGTAGTGATGGAACTCTAAGTTCTACAGTCTGGATAAATATTATCTTCTTATGGAAGCCTATAGTTGGTGTCATTCAGTTACACTTCATTAATGGATCAAAAGGACTATGTGATACTATGTTGTGAGACATACTACCCAACTTAAAAAGAATTAATCAATACTGTAACTGCCTTAAAGGAATTCTACAAATAACCTTGTCCTTGTAAATAAAGTAGAAACTCTTATTGGGGTATACGAGGAAAGATCTTGGTACCTATTTGGGTATCCTATTGCATTATATAGGTAATGGTCATCTTAAGTCTTAATCATAGCTTACGAAACAAAAGTATTAATATTAAGAATGGAGAAGTTACTGGCTCTCAAGTGAAAGAAGATATAACCTATTTTGAGATATGTGGAATAGATTACTTGATTTGAAACTAAAGGATAATCATAAAATTATAATCTAAATGAACAATTCAACTATCAAGTTCTAACTACTAACCACAGAATTTCAAAATTTAAGATTAACCACTATAATCCTAGCAAACTATATATCCTAACATCAAATAAAATCACTTGGCCTACAATCAGAAGGATTATGTGGCACGAATTGAAAGATGAAAAAAATTATTCTATTCATTCTTCTTAGCTTCCTAAGGTACTGTTCTGCTAATACCAAGACAAGAATCTAAATTTATAGTTCTCTAATACTATCTCACTATGAAAGTTATGTTTAGTCCTAATATTCAACCTTGGATTTATATTGGTTCCTCAATACTAGGGTCAAACAATATGGTTAAATTTCTAACTAACCCTACTAGTGTCTTTACTACTCTCAAGTCCTTCATAAATATATCAAGGGATAATTGTCAATTAATCTACAGGTAAGGGATGCTAGGGTTCATTAGGTATTCTAAACTGAGTGATGTGTCAATCTTCTAGTTGTATTCTTAGAAGGAATGTTACCCTAATTATCATCCTAAAAACAATAATTCCTATATTCTAGCAAAAGGCTATACTTAAGGAAATATTAGGGAAGTACATGAATCAAGAAAGATGCAATTATTCAAATAGAATGGATTGGAAGGAAGGTGAGTCATAGTCAAGTGTGGATGAGATCCTATACTCTAATCCTAGGTGCAGGCTTGCTCGGTACAGTAACGTAACCGAGACAATATGCTCTTGACCTGCATGGGCCACCACAAAAATATGTCACGCCCCAATCCCAAAATACGTAGGACTAGGAATACATATCATGCCAGCCGTATGTATATGACAACTCCAATATATGGAAACCATAACACATACGTACGCTGTAATATGAATATCCAATCCACAAGTGGTAATATGCTGTCAACATAAGTCATACGCAATCTATATCTCATCCATAACACAAATAAAGAAATAAAAAATAAATAACTGAATCTCAAATATGAAGTATCAAAGTATGATAGTCGGATGAAAACAAATCCACTGCCAATCGACTATACTAAAACTACTAAATGAGAGAAGAGATCAACTCTAATATAAGATAAATGTCCACAAGAAAAATAGAAACTAGAATATCCATCAGTTGGGATGAATCAAAGGTACTCTGAAGGTAAGACCACCTCAGTCTGGTATGAAGCGTCAGGTCCGGGTCCATACTCCTGTGGATACTCCTGCAAGTCTATAGCTGAAAAGGGACCAGGTCCTCAGAGGGACATAACAAGATACATAGAAGCATGCCAATAAAGTACTAAAAATAAACATCAAATGGGTCGTCTAACCATCTATGTGAATACAATTGAGACAACTTTCCAACAAGTGTGCTATTTGGCTAAAATATGATTGGCATGATTCTCTCAGAGATTCAGGGGCCAACAAAGTATGTCGTCTTTTGAACACCAGAGGCCGCCTGATAATATATAATATATAGTGGTCATCATGATCGCACATCTCCGGTAGAGCGTACGGGTTACACAAGTAAAGTGCAAAGGAGCCCAAACACCTTACTTGTTGTTTTCCCCACCCAATGCTCTAAGCATGTCACATCCATGACACGATGATACCTCTAAATAACTGCCAGGTCTTCTAGCATGCAAATTTCTATCAGCAGTTATTCCTATCCGTCGCACGACCTATACGTACTAGTGGCCAGCCGAGTACGCAAGTTCGTATCCTACATGAGACTCACACTCAAAATTTCATGGACAATAAAACATAAAAATGCCTCATGATATTAGGGCGGTCTCATAAACTCGGTCAACATGCATATACATAATAAAAATAGAATACGACGCCACCGTTGTTGCACCCAAGTTATTCTTGGATGTGCAGTTTATATAGCAGTTAAAATATATGAACTAAATGACAAAAATAAAATACATGCATCATATGGAATGTAAATCATAGTACAATGGCCAGATATACTTTCCTGCTCTAAAAAAGGATGAAGTCATAACTCAAGGCGTCGTCCGATCTACCCGTCACATAAATTAAACAAGTTAGGGTAAGTGAGTGAATAGTTTCCTCCATTTTAATTTATTTTATTTCTGAATAAAATAACCTAAATTAATCTTATTATAATCTAATTTTATTGTTAAACCCTAATTTTGGTCCAAAGAAAGTCAACTTTACGGATTTGGGATTCTTGGCACACAAATCGAGACGATCCATTGACCAAAAAGTCAACATACTCAAATCCTGGATTTGTGTATGGAATCCTATAGATTTCAGTGCTATATGAATTCCGTAATTGTTGGTTTCATAAAATCAGAAGTCGGTAAAGAGTTATGGCCACAAGGGCGCACAGATAACAGTTTTCGGTGGTTTCCTATTTACGTCTACATTGCACGAATTTTACAGTAGATTAAACTTCCATATTAAATTTTGGAAAAATAATTTTATATAATTTTATCATATCAGATTTTCAAAACTTTAAATGGCTCATAATTTCGAGTTCGGGATCTCCCAAAATCTAGAAAATACGAAAATGCGTTTGATTTTGGATAACTGGCACTTTTAGAATTTTCTAGAAAAATAGCTTCAGAAATTATTAAAATGATTTATATATTCAGAAAATCAACCTTGATATGGTTCTGATAAAAAAAATTTGGAGCACGTTTGGAGTCCGGAGCTAGGAGATATCGTCTTTTTAAGTCGTCATAACTACTAGAAAATGAGGCTGAATTTATGACAAATTTGACTGTTTTTGGACGAAAAAGAGTGGAATTTGGGGAAGAAAATATAAAAGATGAGTTTATTCCATAAGTCTAATAGGTAGTTATAATGGTGGAGACTATTTAATTAAATACGACTGGGATTGGCTAATTTGGATATGATTAGGATCCGTTTAAATAAGGATAGGATATGCATGAAGTTGCTCTCCTATTAGGCTCAGGATTTGAATTAATTTAAAATAGAGTTTAAATTTCTCTCAATAATTTATAATCTTAAATAGAATTAAAGATAATACAAATACTTTATATATAATCTTATTAATATCTATTAACATTAAATTAGCATCTATCAAATATTAAGACTTTATATATCCAAATAAATCCTCAATAATTCTAAAAATCCAATAATTCCTTAAAATTCTAAATAAATTACAAAAAAAAAAAAATTAAATATTTTAACTCTACAATAAATGTTTGGTAGTAACAACATTCAAGTATGGTCTCATAGTAAATCAAGGAAGTCCTAGAAATTTACGTTTCCTAGTTTTAATTACCAAATATTCTAGAAAAATCTCCAAAAATCTAAAATAGCCTAAAAATAATTCTAAATAAATATTTATATAAGTAAATATATTAAGAAATTTATTTTCTAATTAACTAAGAGTATATTCTAAAAAAAATTCAATATCTATAATAAATATAATAATATAAAATACACATAAAATATTAATTTTGGGTGAGGGGGTTTACACTGTCGGTCGGGAAGGGACTACTCCGGCGGTGAATAGTAGAGGGAAGTTAGGGTTTCGGTTGAGTTGGATGTTGGTGAAGAAAATAATGGAGAGGGCAGAGTTTTTTTTAGGGAGAGAAAAGTGGGATGTTAGGGCCGGCCATGTGCTCCTTGGGATGGGGTTGGCTTTTACGTGAAGGAAATTGGATGGTGGAGATGGTGTTGGTTTGAATGGAGGGTGGAGATGGTTTAAGGGGAGAGATTTGAGTGTTGCACACTCCAAAAAATAGGAAAAATTCATGTGACCGGTCAATGAGGGAGGAGGATGTTTTTTCATGTGTTGGGTCCAATGGGAGGTAGACACCTCACTGCACTTTTGCATAAAATCTCCCAACAATTGGAAAAATGCACAAAAAGTAGGGTTTGGGATTGAATGAGGAAAAAATATCATGTTTGGTGTGATATAGTGGATAAAAAATATGTGTGGTGTTTAGTATGAACCTTGAGGGTGTGAGTGGGGGTTTGGTTTGGTGTTGGGTCTAGTTTGGGTTAGGTTGGGTCCTTACACCAATTTAATTAAAACTAATGTAAATGGTGTTCTTAGATAAATTGAAAGTGCATAGGATTAAAATTAGGTGGAACACAAGTGTCATGGACGTAGAAGACTCAGAATAGAATATTTTTATAATTTGGGTTGCACAAAATGGGTCGAGATTGTGTCTCCAATTTCGATTGGAAAGGACAAAGATGCAAAATTGGATTTATTTGGAATTAAAAATAAACGTTTGTAACGAATATTGTGCGACTAAAATAAAGCACAAAAGAGGATATTTATGAGTTACACAAAGGTCAGAATGGAAGACTGGCACGTCTAGGATAAGAGTGTAAGATTTGTTGGAAGACAAAAGCTAGTGTAGTGCTCCAATATCGAATCAACGGTAAGACACAACAATTGAATAAAATCACATTAGTGAAATATATTCCCCAATAATTAATCCCAAAAATATACTAATTAAAATCCATAATCTAATATTTTGGTCAGGGGTTTATCTAGTGGGTTTCTAGGTCTAGTCCATGAACCCTTGTATTAATGAACACAATATATATATATATATATATATATATATATATAAATCATGCAATAAAATATACACAATACTTATAATAAATAAAAAAGTTAAAAATACCCCTATTTTAGAATGTGGTAGTGGCAAGTCTACCCTCCTTAAAAAAATTTGTCCTCGAAATTGAATTAAACTAGCACAAGAACATACAATCAGATAAGAATTATACCTCAACTTGTGCTCTAATGCTAAAATATTTATACAGGTTTGTGCTGTACTAGACCCACACTCTCAACTATGGCATCAACTCAATTATCCCCAAACACCCCGATACATGTGATGCACTCAACACTCTGATATACTCAAACACTATGATATGCATCACCTGGACACACCTTCATCATCTATTATGCACTTAACTCTGGCATATTCACTCACTAATTCCTATCCCTATACACTGATACCCATATCAACTAATCACTAGTCCAGAAGATATCCATGGATACATCCATATTGCACACACCTGTCTATTGATACCAAAATCTGATACCAAGAACCTCTAACACAACCATAGGTCAAATGATGCATCCAAAGTTTGATACCCCTATCCCTTTAGTACCACTATTTCTACTACAAGCACACCCACTGCTAGCTCTCTTACCTACTGCAATTGCTTATACTAGTTGTTCTTATCACTCAAGTGCACACCAAGTGCAATACACCATACTAAGTACTACTCCCTCTAATACAACTCTAGATGGTCACCCAAGTCAGTTTATAATATTATCTCAGGCATGCTCAAGCCAGCAGATCCTTACACATGCACATCAACCACTCATATACTGATGCACATTTCTTATTCACATCTATCTAAGTATACCTATATATATACTCATAGTCTCTAACACTCAACGTAAACACAAACACACCAATTATCTATACCCCTCAACTGTGTACTAAAATTTGTACTGCCTGGATTACCTGCACTATTACTTCCAAGGATTTTCTATCTATATTAACTGATACACCAATTTAATATTATCACACGAGGTACTTACTATTATTAGCACATTGCTCAACTAATCCTTGATGTAGAAACACTAGCACTCTTGGTATAGTGACACTAGCTTCATCATTAGATTACCTCATCACACTGACACTCATCACCCACTGTACATCCTGCACATAATTTCTAGACACTCTTCCATCTGTTGCTTCCAACTCATCACTGGCCTCAATATCAGATGATATATCAATCACTAGTCATATACCGGTACACTCATATCTACTCACATCAAGGCCCTACTTTTATCTGTAACACAAGTCTTACTACTTAGCATAATGTATTCTTATTCCCTCACACTCTCCTATACACTTATGGGTACTCTCTTATCATGGCACACTCACAACAGTCAACATTGATACTCAAGACACAGACCTAATTGTAAGTCACCAATTATCACACTAACAAGGATCCTTAAAGAAATAAAGCTCAAAAAAAAATTGGACTAAGGACTGAAGGTATATCTACTGCTAGCAAAACGATGGAACAAAGTCCTATAATAACAGAAGTAGATAAGTATTGAGATGATACTTTAAGAACCAATTTAAGATACAACCCATACAGGTCTGTCCGAAATTATGACACTTAGAACCCTTGCCACGCCAGTAAGCATAGCTGTGATAAACGATAGATTCCATAACTTAGGTATGCAACTCTATAATCATGTCATCTAGAATCCTCGGTGTGCCGACTAGTATAGCTGTAAGAAATTCTAAATCTCATAACTAAGATATATACATTCGAAGTCAGGTTCCTATGTTTCTGCCACGCTAGCTAATATGGCTGCGATGAACTCTATGCTCCATAACTAAAGCGACGTTTCATCTTTCTCACTGTCCTCGTCAACATATGTCATCAGATGATACCGTAAATTTTAGTCCATAAAATTTATCTCGATATGAGATCAAACTCAACAACGACACCAAGAATTAAATTTAACAACCGATCAACAAGAATCAAATTTAATAACAACAAGTGAGAACGGACGAAAATAAGGGAAAATATTTAAATTGAAAATTATAATAAGATTCTCAAGGATCGTCCCAGGAATCTCTTAAAAATTTATGATTGAGTATTCTCTCTCATCCTAGTATCCTATGTCCTATATCCTATCGCAAGCTCGCAACATTACTCTAAGTGAGCACTACTACGATATCGCTCTAAATGCGATTCTAGACCTGCATGGACCACCACTAAAAATGTGTTACGACCCGTACCCAAAATTTGGACACAAGTGTGTGGGTACGTCCACTCTACGTCGTAGCATAGGTAGTAGAACGCTGTCCAGGTCACAATACTATCTAATCAATCACACACGAATATCCAACTCCATATGGAGACACAGATATCATAATATAATATAAAAATACTCAACCACAGAACTAAAGCACGACAAGATATCAAAGAAAATAAATAATTGACAACACAAGTCTAAACAAAATAATCTAACTCAAACAATAACATCCAAGTCTCCAAATATGCCAAAAAAAAATTCAGTACCATAAATTGCTAAAAAAAACTAACTAAATAACTAGTAATCCCGGCTAGACCTCCCGGAATCACACCTGAGCTACAGGGTCCAAGGCTGCATCTACTCTTCCTGTGGTCCATAATATGCCGTACACCAGTCCTCTAAGTCGCAGTTGGAAAAATATATCCAGTCAGGATTGGAGCAAAGTACAACCCGATAACAGTTCTAATTAATTGACAAGGACTATAAAATAATAAATAGATGATGCTATATACTGAGAGAGAACAATAAATAGATGCAATGTCAATAGTAAAGAGAACAGGCAATATAGACAATATGGTATAGTCAGTGCATATATGAAATGAAGAGAAAGAACTACAATATCATATATAGGGTAATATAGCATATAAAACTGAAATGAAGGACTGTAACTATTCTAAGTGTTTAAAATAGTAGCTTCGATATGTGATTGGCTTGAAAACTTGTGTAAATAACTATATGGCCTGGCTAATCATACGTGAGGCGTATGATTAACACTAACAATATTTTACACTTGTACGATAGGGTTATGATCATATTTCTCACTAGCAATTTTCTCCTCCCCAACTAGTACAGTGGATCCAACCATGACACATTACGATACACGATCAATGTCCAATATATCATGTACAATATCTAATATCAATATCTAATATCAATATCGTGTACAATGTCAATACGATAATCAATGTAATATCTCATGACTGCAGATCTAATTTATATACTAGTCCGTGTAGCATAATGTCAAGAATCAGATGTAATATTTCTAAATACTTGAATTATAAAAATTATCAAATAACAGAAATTATCAAAGAATATACTCGCCCGTGGTCCTGAGCAGGCAATACCAATATCCTACTCCCGAAGTCTCGCATAAACGATCCAACGGTCCTATATACATAATCTAATAATAATATAACATCAGTCGTTTACACTAGTACGCACGTAAACACAATTACACAGCACTCAGAAACTAACTTAAGGGGTGATAACTGGTTAACTAACAGGGTCAAGTGTGCAAGTCTAAATGCACATGTGTCATGTCCTCGAATACCGTACACAGCAAGACAAACAGCTAACACTAACACATGTTCAAATCTCCAAATCTCGTGTAACCACTACACATGGTCAAGCTAGTAGGTTAGGTACACAAGGCAGTGAGTTACCAAAATACGTTTATATATATATATATATATATATATATATATATATATATATATATATATATATATATAGCACCTTAATACATTGCCTAGTATTATCCACCACTTATATCATACTAATACACCTAGGTCTATACAACATATAGAAATATATGACAACCACAACTAACAACTTAATTTCTAAGGAGTAAACACTAACACCTAATTCCCATGAATTATATACTAACCTAATCAGTACTCACACATGCACACATGTACATACTAGTTATTAGGGTTCATCATCACAGTGTCATACAACACACAATATGAAAAAGAGAGGCAAGTTCGAACCTTGGTGCATGTGACCGAGGAGGGATGACGCTCGACCGCGGATGGTGGTGGCCGATTGTGGGGAAGTCAACGGTCGGGCTGCTCGTCATCGGGGTGATCTGACAAGGAGAAGTCGGGGTATGGTCGAGGTGGCTAAGATGATGATGATGAGGGTGATCGATGGAAGGAGGAAGGTTGGGGAGTCGTGGTCGTGGGTGTTTGCTGTGGTCGGGGAAGATAACGGGGTGGCGAGTGGCGGTAGTTGTCACGTCCCGATCTCCCGCAGGTCAAACGGCCGTCCCCGCTGGGTACGAATCACCGTGCCAGCGCTCCCGCTGGACGATCGCTTCGAACCATCCGGGCGTAATGCCGCACGAGCGTGAACCGTGCCCGTGCAAGGCCATGGTTCATTGGCTGGCTGTAAGAGATCTAAGCCACAGAGTCGCACAGATTATCCGAGTGCAGCAGGATGTATAAACGCATAAGCGAATGGTAACAAGTTCACTGAGTCGACAATAGCGAAAGCAAGATTGAGTACACAGGTTAAAGTAAAACAAGCTCTCTTTATTCATATTGAAACAAGTATTACAGGCGGCACATAGCCGAGATTACAAGTCACTCAAGCTCTCTCTCTGAAACATAAAAGCGTGCCAAGTGGCTACATTTGTGGATGATATACAGGAAATATTCAGGCGATGTTCAGGCGATGTTCTAACATTATGTCTTGTATAAGTGCTTCCGTTCCGAACGCAGCATCCTAAGGCTTCAGAGTCAAACTCCTTGCCTTTAGCACGCACGAAGGAGGCATCCGCACCGAACGAGGTTCTCCCGTACCCTGCAAGCAATCTGGTGGGTTATCAGTACATGAATGCACTAGTGGGGAGGCTACTCGCCCGCTCGACAAACCCAAATACGTAATATATGTTCCGTGCACCAACTTTTACGTTGTCTTTCTAGTTGCCTTAGGATCAGTTTCATGCAAACATTGAATAGCCTAATCCGTGTGGCAGTGCGCCGTGTGACATGAGAGAAAATATGACGAGACTTACCAACTTACCATTGGCCTTCCCTGTCCAAGTCAAACATTGTTAACTCAAGCACAAACATGTATAAGCATTCAGGAGGCATAACATATGCAAGCACAAGTGTTGTAGTGCGAGATCACGTATTGGGTCCACGGGTTACTCAGATTTCTCAGGTGGTTTGCATAAGATGTTCAAGTACTCTTTATGCGCAAGTGTTGTTATACCATGATCGTTCAGGTGTTCAGTTATTCTCGATGCTATGCAATTACTCGCATGCGGATAGCCGCTAAGCGAGGATGGCTTATCTATATGAACATGAGGTCACTAGCACGGTGCCATAATGGACGGACTAGTCTTAGTACGGAATATCGTGCGACGCATATTCAGGATGTCCTAGGGCATTCCGTCCTATAGCAGGCGACTATCACGAGTTCCGTCCGGATCGGATCGGTACCGGTGCCCCAGCGACCGTCCGCGGAACTAAACCTTGTTTCCAAGTTATCCTGTGACCATGCAAGTCTCTACTCATCATGTTTCTGGTCAGGTACAGGAACAAGTTCAAGGCAGGAGATATATATATATATATATATATATATATATATATATATATATATATATATATATATATATATGGAACAAGTTACATGGAACAAGTTCAAGTCAGGATATATATATATATATATATATATATATATATATATATATATATATATATATATATATATATATATATGTAACTTGTTGAGGCAGGATCAGGATTAATCTCAATGTTGGGTATCGACTCCAACGAGCCATTCTATTCACTACAGGACAGTATTGCTCCATGAGCTAGGATTCTTGGATCACATAATTGGTGCAAGTTCCCTGGTTCGAGAAATACCTTAGCGACCTAACGGTCCCGGATACCTTCAGGTTAATTCATGCACGGAACAACTATCAGGTAGTTTTTCGAGGAGAACCTAAATGAATGCATGACAAGCATAGTATTTCACGGTCTGAGCATAGTTATATAGCAAGCATTGAAACTAGGCAATATATAAAAGTAGGCAAGCATGCACTTATATAACTTAAGCATTCAAGTTCGCTCGGGCCCGAAGGTAAGCCGAGAAGTAAAACCGTAAAGGGACTTCCCAAGCGACATGATCTAGGGTCATGCAGTATAGGGAGTGAACAGTGCACTACTGAATATACATATGTGTCATTCTACTCGAGGCATAGCGGGTCCAGTTGAACAAGGCAAAGGTAACATGTGAGGGTCTGAATATATATAGCAATATTTCATATCCATGTTCTAGCATAAGCAATACAAGTTGGGATTATTCCCTTAGCTAGGTGCATTGTATTCTTATTAGCATGCAGGGGTGATTCACCTAGCGACTAGCATGTATCATTCCATATTTTATGTGTGCTGGCTAAGCAAAGACAAGTTCATCGTAGCCACCCACCTTAGCGATGATTTGCCTCGGTCGAGTGATACTCCGAGCGAGCCTCTGAAAGCCTAAGCCGTACTCCTTTAGGGACCAAGTCTGGATAATTCTTTGCCTCAATAAGTTGCCTCGCTGAGCAAAGCAAGTCGGGACGTTTGCACTTTTGCCGTTTGAATTGGCAGTCCGCTAGAGCAGAACGGGGTATTACATTATCCACCACTCAGAAAAAGTCTCGTCCTTGAGACTTCCTGAGGGCAAGCCATACTATCATATTTTTAAATCTAGCCCAAGCGTAGCTGTCGGTACCACTATATCCATTGGAACACAATCTTCTACTCGATGCTTACGCTGTGTTGCATGTATACTGAGTCAGTCTTATTTGCGCCTTGGCGCGGGACAAGTTTCCTAACACGAGGTACATTTCGATCGATCTTGGATAGCGATCTAAGGCTGGGGCAAACTTATACAAGTCATTATGCTTGTTTAGGAGGATATTCACTTGCACTAGCTTTTGAGATCGACATATCGCGTGTCTGGATCATGCACATATTTGAAGCGTCCCTCAAATACATGCATGTCAACCAACTTAGCGATAGCGAAGTCTTAGCACTCGAGTTTCACATTTCTTAAGTCTTGGATCGTGCACATATTCGAAGCGTCCCTCAAACACATACAGTCAACTAAACTTAGAGATAGTAAAATCGGATAAGCTACTTGCGAAAATCTCAAGGGTTCAATCCAATTCCATATCATTTCTATTTTAACCAAGTATTTGCACTACCGTTAAACATGATCAATCCGATACAACCGACTAGCGTCCATTCATTCGGGTCAACTTATCATACGTTATCGTGCCCAAGTCTAACCCTAAGTCTTACTACTACAGTTGTGAATCTTATTCAAACAATATGGTAAAGTCGGTAGCACAGGTCTATTCACTCGGCATAGGGTCGTTTGCCTAATTGAAGGTCAGCTCACAAGGTCATAGGTACAGCTTCAAGCATATCGCGATTCATCGTACAAATTCGTCGCACGATGCTCACCCCAATTCCTAGGATCAAACTATTGTTCATTTGTACGGGGTATTCTACCCAAGCTCGTTTTACTCATATTTCTAAACATCGAGCATAGATTCACCTACTCTCAATAACACGTTCGTTGCACGGGGGACGAGTCCGTTCAGGTAATTTATAATTAGTCCAAGCTCGTTTTACTCATATTTCTCCAAGTCGTTTAACCTGATTCACGTATTCGTTCACAAAACCATCAAACATGATTTATTCCAGGTTCTAGTCTAACTAATCCATTGAAACATTTCCAATCACTTGCATTCCAAGTTCGTCTTATCGTGTCGAACCAGAAGTCAAGATGATCCATAAGTTATCACGCCTCGGTCTCCCGCAAGTTCGACTATCCACATTGGACGTAAAATCATCACGTTAACGCTCCCGCTGGATAATTGTCCTAATCCGGGCGTAACGCATGTACGACATAGAGTTATGCTTGTACAAGACAAGAACGTTTGAATGTTATGACTATTTTTGACACGATCGAGACACTTTATCCTTTAACCTTTAATTCCATATCATTTCTAGAAACATAATATTTTATTTGCTTGTATCATCTATGGTATCTTCCAATTATCGATACCAAGTCAAATTTATCTTCTGAAGCCAAGTATTCATTCTCGGGTTAACTTATTCGAGCGATATTTTACTCCCGTTCAATTTGTTTGTTTAAACTAGAAACCGCTCGCACGATTCTCTAATTTCCAACAAGTTTTTCTTAACCAAGATATTGGTTTCCATTTCCGAGAATTTCTATTCGATATAAGCCTTATCATTTACTCAAGTTATTCTCAATATCGTTCAGTTTGACTATCACACATGTTATGGATCCGTTTGGACGTTTCTAAATGATCCATCCACCACTCGGAATCGAGTCATTCTATCAAGTTCTTAATCGGTGCTCGTATTATCATTAGCTTACTCACTAACTCGTTCCTCAATTTCTAGCACGATACTCAGGTTTCACCTGATAAAATCTAATCTCATATATATGTTCTGGATTGATAGTCATCCAAGCAACCATATTTGATTGTGTCTCCCAACATGAATTATCATTCGAGCTATTTTCCATAATCAAGCATGATTCTTAATATTCGCCTAAGCGATAAATCCGATAAAGTTTCTACCGCTTCAGTTCTATATCCGACTTCTCTTATTCCTGAACGATATCCAAATCTCGTTTTATAACTGGCTTGCACCAAAAGGTCTTGGTGCACGATACTCTATACAACTTAGCCCAAAGGCTGAGTGCATAACTAACCGTTCGGGCAATATTCGTTTTCGCACGAACCAGTTGGGTAAACATGTATAGGCATTTCAGGTTGCACATAATGCACGAGTCTAGTATGAATCTAATCCCATAAGGACTAGTACAGGATGGCACAAAGGCCCTCGCAACACAACTTCATATAAGCAATCATACCATTTAAATGTAACTTTTTCGAAAGTATTTAGACTTATTGTTTGGAACATCTCATTGAGGCATTGAGAGAGTGTATGCACATAACCCACGAACGAGCTTTAGAAACAGAGATATTCGAAACGAAATCCAACAACGTATAAGCCAGGCTCTGATACCAATCTGTCATGCCCCGATCTTCCGTAGGTCAAACGGCCATCCCCGCTGGGTACGAATCACCGCGCCAGCGTTCCCGCGGGACGATCACTTCGAACCATCCGGGCGTGATGCTGCACGAGCGTGAACTGCGCCCGTGCAAGGCCATGGTTCATTGGCTGGCGGTAAAAGATCTAAGCCACAGAGTCACACAGATTGTCCGAGTACAGCAGGATGTATAAACGCATAAGCGAATGGTGGCAAGTTCACTGAGTCGACAATAGTGGAAGCAAGATTGAGTACACAGGTTAAAGTAAAACAAGCTCTCTTTATTCATATTGAAACATAAAAGCGTGCCAAGTGGCTACATTTATGGATGATATACAGGAAATGTTCAGGCGATATTCAGGCGATGTTCCAATATTATGTCTTGTATAAGTGCTTCAGTTCTGAACGCAGCAGCCTAAGGCTTCAGAGTCGAACTCCTTGCCTTTAGCACGCACGAAGGAGGTATCCGCTCTGAACGAGGTTCTCCCGTACCCTGCAAGCAATCTGGTGGGTTATCAGTACATGAATGCACTAGTGGGGAGGCTACTCGCCCGCTCGACAAACCCAAACACGTAATATATGTTCCGTGCACCAACTATTAAGTTATCTTTCTAGTTGCCTTAGGATCAGTTTCATGCAAACATTGAATAGCCTAATCCGTGTGGCAGTGCGCGTGCGACATGAGAGGAAACACGGTGAGACTTACCAACTTACCATTGGCCTTCCCTGTCCAAGGCAAATATTGTTAACTCAAGCACAAATATGTATAAGCATTCAGGAGGCATAGCATATGCAAGCACAAGTGTTTCAGTGCGAGATCACGTATTGGGTCCACGGGTTTCTCAGATTTCTCAGGTGGTTTGCATAAGATGTTCAAGTACTCTTTATGCGCAAGTGTTGTTATACCATGATCGTTCAGGTGTTCAATTATTCTCGATGCTATGCAATGACTCGCATGCGGATAGCCGCTAAGCAAGGATGGCTTATCTATATGAACATGAGGTCACTGGCACGGTGCCATAATGGACGGACTAGTCTCAGTACGAAATATCGTGCAATGCATATTCAGGACGTCCCAGGGCATTCCGTCCTATAGCAGGCGACTATCACGAGTTTCGTCCTATATATAAACACATATGCATATAGATACATCTATATACCTAGCTACATATACTTATGTATACAATATACTATAGATACATATATACATATATATCATACATAATATACCAATAAGTCATATTGAATTGAAAAGCAATAAAGCAAACACGTGGAGTGCATCACACCCATATCATACTAGATCTATGATACGCTTGCGATACGAGTCCACCACACAACCAAATATACCCCGAAGGATACGAGCAAGTCTAAAATAGTAAATATGAATAATACGAAGAGACAATTACACATCTACGTGGCTGTGTCAAAATATGATATGCACAAAGTCCCGTATCAGAGAAAAACTCCTAAGTCAACCCGTATTTCTAAATTATTGGGATACGGCCTACACGTATCCAATTGTGGATACGATACAGCCACAAACAATTAAATACATGTCAATTTGGTCTAATTGACCAATTGACAAACACAACATATGTTAATCTCAAAATTCTCCCAAAATTGATACAAAATATACCATCACTTTCTCTATATACCTTCTATGATCCTTATTCCAATTTCTATGGGTAGCCTCATCATATGGAATGGTTTCTAATGATTAAAATATAGATTTAGAGTCTACACAAAGAGAAAAAAACTGAATTATACCTATTGGGAGATGGATTCCCAATAAAACTTTCAAAATTGGTGAAATGAGCCTTCAACTTCTAGATTCTTGCTCCTCCTTGTAGATCCTTGCTTTTTTCTTGTAGATCCTTGCTCTATTAGCCTCCAATGGTGATTTGGAAAATAAATTGGGTAGAATTTGGTAGAGATTTGATGTGGGAATGAAGGAATTTGGTTGAGAAAAATTCTAGATCTAGATTTGTAATAAAAAAGAGGAGAGAGAAATTTCCCCCCTCTCTTTATATGGCCGGCCCCCTTAGCCCCTCCATCAAGCTACCATGCAATGACCAATATACCCCTTGAGGACTCTCATGAAGAAATAATTAAGGAGTGAAGGTTCTAGTCTAATGAGTTTTATTTAATTAATCCTCCTCCTAATTGTAAACCCCCACACCTAAAATTAGGCCAACTTGGCTTAGATAGTGAAATTAGGGCTGGTTTGTATCCAATTGAAAATAGGACACGGTAGTTTTATTTAATATTTATGTCACATAGGGCACCTTACTGTTGTTTCGATAATTGGAGCACTACACTAGCCATTGCCTCCCTACCAATTTCACACCCTTGTCCTAGGCGTGCCCATCTTTCATCCTGACCATTGTGTAACTTAAAATTATGCTCTCTTGTCCTACATTTTAGTCGCACAATATTCGTCGCAGATAATTGTATTTAATTTTAAAGTAATTCCAACTTGTATCCTTGTGCGTTCCAATCAAAATTGGAGACACAATATTGACCCGTTTCGTACAACCCAAATTTTTATAATATTCTATCCTGAGCCCTCTATGTCCATGACACTTGTTTCCACCTAATTTTATTCCTATATACTGCTAATTAATTCTAGAATACCGTGCGTAGTAATTTTAATTAATTTATTCCAATTTTCACCCTTGTGCAATTTTTCAATTTCTGGGTGCTTTTATGCAAAAGTGCATTGAGGTGTCCACACCATTGGATAATACAAGAAGAAACTTATTTTTCCCTTCACATAAATTTTTCCATAATTTTTCAGAATGTGCAACTTACAAACATCGTCCCCCATTTAAATCTATCTTTGTATTTTAAATAATGCGAATTATAGCCTCTAATCATCCCCATGTGAGCCCAAGGCCTAACCCCAATTAGTGTTGACCAAGCCCTAATCCTAGGTCAACATCAAACCAAAATCCTAAATGCATAAATATCACCTTCCTTTATTATTTTCCCAAAACCTTAAACTCAAAACCCTATTCCTAGCCGACCAAACACCCTATTCCCTGTTCACCTTCCTCTTTCAGCCAGTCCCGCCGGATCCACCCCTTCTCCCTCGTCGGAATGGTCCCATCACCACCAGTACCCGACCAAGACACCACCTCCCTCTCCTTCAGCCACTTCATCGGACTCCTTCATCCCCTCCAACCAACTTCCTGTGTGTCTTCTTCCTCCCCTTCTCGGCCGGAGCCCGACCTCCGGAGCAGCCGAGCGGACCGCCAACACCCCGCTGCACCACCACTGGCTAACCCTGACTTCCCTTCATCCCCGCCGGACTCCCATGAGCAGTTCTCCATCAGCTACGAGCCGCCATCTCTGACCATTCCCCACCAGAACGCCTCTCCTCGCCAGAACAAACCATCCCGGAGCTCCTCTGCCATTCTCGACTTCCTCCGCCTTCCAAATATCCCGATTCCTGAACCACCGTACCCCACCATCTCGATATTCTCCTCCTCCCTGACATCTTCTTCCCCCGTCCACGAGCAGACCTACCGCCTCGGCCATCCTCGACCCGTCGACTGGACATCAGGTAACACCACCACCATTAATTACTGTTCTCCCCGCCGATCGGAGTATACCAGACTGGAGCACGACTAAACGTTCCTGTCCTCCGTCACTCTCGTCGGATCACCCTCCTCCTCCCTGCTCGACCATCTTGGCCGGACTTTGGCAGCCCATGACTCATTATCATCATCTTCACCATCACCATAACTCCCCATCATCATCATCATCATCTTTACCATCACCATGACTCATCGGAGAAGCTCCCCTGGCTGGACTCCGGCAGCCCATAACTCATCATCATCATCTTCACCATCACCACAACTCACCATTATCATCACCATAACTCACCATCATCATCATCATCGTCTTCCCCATCACCATAATTACCATCATCATCATCATCATCATCTCATCATCGTTATCATCATCTCGTCATCCTCGTCCCCTTATCACCTAACCATCATAATCATCACCATCATCCTCACCATCATCGTCGTCATCGTTAATGTCGTTCCCGTATACGTACCTCGAGGTACAAACCTGTCCCGTCTTCTCCTCATATATGTATTTGTGTGTGTTCCAGAAGGACATTAGTATTTAGTCACCACAGTTAGTTTATATCGGACCCTGAGTCGGAGAACCCAACTCGCGTTCGTGCACGTACGCGTACGCAGATATTATTCAGTTTGGAATATATAAATATATCTAGTATATGTATATTTAGTTATTCATTAGCATATTATTAATTGGTATATATATTTACGTACATATTTAATATATGTATTCAAATAGTTATATAAATAAATTACTGGTTATATTATTATATAATTATATGGATATATATGTAATTAAATGCTAAATAATAGTTGTTACTATATATGTATGTATTATACGACCCTGGGACACTATGGACTATCCCATATTTACCTTGACCATATTGACCCTAAGAACTTGTAGTTGACTGCCTTGTGTACATTAACGTACTGGCTTAGACACCTGTCAGTTGACTGTCTGATTGTGTACAATACTTGAAGATGTGACCCTGCATAATTCAACACATAATTGACCGTGTTAGATGACTAGTGCCACCCCTATTGTACCCCCGAGTCCAATGTAAATATGGTTGTGTATGTGCTAGTGTAATGACTAATGATTGTATTGTATTATGTTATATATACGTAGGATATTAGATTATTCTGTGCGACTTCTGGAGCAGGTTTTGGTACATCGCATCTTTCTTGCCAGGTAAGTATACCTTGCCATTGTACTGTTATTCATATTTTATATATTTTATGCATCTTTATTTTCTATTTTTAGTTCATATATTTTAACTGTTATATAAAATGCGTGCGACGGTGTCGGTTCGATTTGTTTTTGTTTATGTATATGCATTGACCTTGTTTATGAGACTGCCCCATTATCATGTAGCATCATTAGGTTTCATTGGCCGTGACACAGCTATTACATGAGTGTGAGTCTCATATAGATCACGGATTGTGTGACAGGTCTGGCCTCCTGTACGTATGGTCGTGCGTTAGGGATAACTGTTGTTAAAAACTTTGCATGCTAGAAGACTTAACAGTTATTAGTAGTCCAGGGATATAGCCTATTCTAGTACGGTGGTCCAATCCTTGTCCTTATTTGGTTGCAGGGTTGGGCTATTGTACTAAAGGTAGGCTATGAACCAAATCGTGTCATGGATATGACATGCTTAGAGCATGGGATAGAGAGAACAACAAGTACCGCATTTGGACTCCTTTGCACTTTCTTTTTATATAACCCGTACGCTCCGCCGGAGATACGCGGTCGTGATGACCCCTATACTACTTGGCTGCCTCTGTCGTTCAAAAGATGACATGCTTTATTGGCCTCTGATTCTTTAAGAGAATTATGCCAATCATATTTTATGGCCAGATAGCCTACTTGTTAGAAAGTTATTCTCAAACTGCATTCACATAGATGGTTAGGCGACCCCATTGGATATTTATTTTAGTACTTTATTGGCATGCTTCTATATATCTTGTTATGTCCCTCTGAGGATCTGGTTCCTTTCCAGGTTTAGATGTTCATGAGTACTCGCAGGAGTGCAGATCTGGATTGGTTGCTTATATTTGAGGGGGTCTTCCCTTCGAGCCTCGTGACTATTGGTGATGTACCTATATTGTGTTTGCTTTTATATTCGAGTTGGTAGTGGATTTGTTTCCATCCAACTATCATCTTTAGATACTTCGTATTGAGATCTAGTTTCATAGATATTGGCTATTTATTTATATTTGATTTTCATTGGATAAGATTTAGAATATGCCCTGTGACATGTGATAGGTTTATACCACTTGTGGATTTGATATTCATATTACAGCGTACGTATGGGTTTTGGTTTCCATATATTGGAGTTGCCATACCCATGCGGCTGGCATGCTTGCGTGTCCTAGTCCTAAGCATTTTGGGACTGGGACGTGACATATTTTTGTGGTGGCTCATACAAGTCGAGAGCATATTGTCTCGGTTATGTCACTGTACCGAGCAAGCTTGTACCTAGGAATAGAGTATATGATCTCATCCATAATTGACTATGATCCACCTTTCTTCCAAATCTATTCTATTTGAATAATTGTATCCTGCTTAATTTATGTGCTTCCCTAATAGTTCTTGAGTATAGCCTCTCCTAGAATATAGAAGTCCATGTTGTTAGATAATAAGTAGGGTAACCTTCCTATTAAGTGTACAACTAGAGTGTTGACACACCACTAAGTTTAGAATGTCTAGTGAATCCTAGAATTCCTTATCTATAGATTGGTTTACCATTACCCCTTGATGTATTATGAAGACTTGAGAGTAGTATAGACATTACTAGAGTTAGTTAGAAGTTTTACCATAATGTTTAACCCTAGCACTGAGGAACCAATAAGAAAACCAAAATTGAATATTAGGACTGAGCCTAACCTTCATAGTTAGATAGTAATGGAGAACTATAAATTTAGATTCTTGTATTGAGATTAGCAAATAGTACCTTAGAAAGCCAAGAGCAATACATAGAATATTTTCTCGATCATATCTCAACCACAGAGATTAGCATAGCATCTTCCCTGAAGAAACCATGACATTACCTAGAGACTTTCTATTTAATTTCACATCTTGATTCCTTTGCAACCTTAATGTTCGCTAATTGCGCGACAAATATTTTTGATTTTCTTTCTTCATCTTCCAACTCATGCCACCTGACACTTCTGATTGTAGACCGTATAAATTCTTTTATGTTAGGATATATAGTTTGCTAGGATAAAAATTGTTAATCTTGAATTTTGAATTTCTGTGATTGGTAGTTAGAACTTGACAGTTTAAGTTATTCTTGTAGATGATGACCTAATGATTAACCCTTAGTTTTAAATCGCGTAACTTGTACCATACCTTGATACAAGTTATATCTCCTTCTCCACTTAAGGCTAGTAACTTTTCATTCTTACTATTGACACTTGTTCTATGAGCACTATGATTAAGACTTAAGATGACCATTACCTATATAATATGATAGGATACCCTAATAAGTACCAAGATCTTTTCAGTATATACCCCAATAAGAGTTTATACTTTATTTACAACAACAATTTTATTTTGTACGACCCCCTTAAGACTGTCACAGTATTAGTTTATTATTTTAAGTTGGGTAGTATGCCTCGCAACATAGTATCACATAGCCCTATTAACCCATTGATGAAGTGTAATAGGATGACACAACTTTAGACTTGTATAAGAAGATAGTATTTATTCAGACTGTAGAAATTAGAGGTCCATACCCTATTTGGTTGACTACCAACTTAGACAAGGAGCTAGTATGACAACTGTAGAGATTATAGAGTCCTACCTTCTTTATGAACTTGAATTATTTTGTAACTTCTCTTATCATAATCCAGCGTTATATTTTCTGTGCTACCTCAAATTATACTGCTATTATAGCCTAGTTTTGCAAGATTAATCTTATATCGAGCTTGTTCATGACATATGTGTTATTGGGGCCTGATCAACCACACTAATACAAATTGTCTAATCAGAATTAGTGTATTATGGTCTAGCTAGACATAGTGCGCTTGATTCGCCCTTCGCATAACTACTTTACGTAGATTGAGATATATAGTCGACTAGTAGACGAATATACGTACCCCTAGACGTGTATGAGCATATCGTATCGATTACATAACTATACTGATACGAGCATGCGAATAAAAAATTATCTATTAAATTTCAATCCATAACTGCCTTGACAATTTCTTTGAATTCTTTAAACACCTTGATCCCCATACTTGTATTCTATCACCTCTCCCTTGAACTCTTTATTATTGTTTCCCGCCTTCCCTTATTTCGGAAAGATGAAACCTCATACTTGGTATAAGTTTGATATACAAATAGTACCAGATATACCCCATAGGCCAATCGCACTATTCGGTGACTATCTTTTATAATTGATTAAGGACATATCATATACGATATAATTGGTGTTAAATTTTTTGGAGGATTGAATAAACATGATTAAATAATTTGAAGAATATTTATCTTAGATATATAGCCTTATATGATAGATGGGTAAATTCTAAGTTGGGTATAAACTGCATTGTTAAACTTGAGATGAATTCTTTTAGATGGTGATCAAGTGAGATTGGATAGAGAAACCCTACCCTAGTTTAATTTTGAGGACGAAATTGTTTTAAGTTGGGTAGATTGTAAACCCCCTCATCCAAAATTAGGCCTACTTGGCTTAGATAGTGAAATTAGGGCTGGTTTGTATCCAATTGAAAATAGGACACGGTAGTTTTATTTAATATTTATGTCACATAGGGCACCTTACTATTGCTTCGATAATTGGAGCACTACACTAGCCATTGCCTTCCTACCAATTTTATACCCTTATCCTAGGCGTGCCCATCTTCCATCCTGACTATTGTGTAACTTATAATTATGCTCACTTGTCCTACATTTTTGTCGCACAATATTCATCGCAGACAATTACATTTAATTCTAAAGTAATTCCAACTTGTATCCTTGTGCGTTCTATTCAAAATTGGAGACACAATATCGACCTGTTTTGTACAACCCAAAGTTTTATAATATTCTATCCTGAGCCATCTATGTCCATGATACTTGCGTCTACCTAATTTTAGTCCCATATACTTCTAATTAATTCCAGAACACCGTGCACAGTAATTTTAATTAATTTATTCTAATTTCCACCCTTGTGCAATTTTCTAATTTCTGGGCACTTTTTTGCAAAAGCGTATTAAGGTGTCCACACTATTGTACAATACATGAAGAAACTCATTTTTCCCTTCACATGAATTTTTCCGTAATTTTTTGGAATGTGCAACGTACAAACATCGCCCCCCCATTTAAATCTATCCTTGTATTTTAAATAATGCGAATTGTAGCCTCTAATCATCCCCATGTGAGCCCAAGGCCCAACCCCAAGGAGTGTTGACCAAGCCCTAATCCTAGGTCAACCCAAAACCAAATCCTACATGTATAAATATCACCTTCCTTTATTGTTTTCCCAAAACCCTAAACTCAAAACCCTATTCCTAGTAGACCAAACACCCTATTTCCTGTTCACCTTCCTCCTTCAGCCAGTCCCGCCGGAGCCACCCTTTCCCCCTCGCCGGAATGGTCCCATCACCACCAGTACCCGACCAAGACACCACCTCCCTCTCCTTTAGCTACCTCACCGGACTCCTTCATCCCCTCCAACCAACTTCCTGTGCGTCTTCTTTCTCCCCTTCTCGGCCGGAGCCCGACCTCCAGAGCAGCCGAGTGGACCGCCAGCACCCCATTGCACCACTATTGGCTAACCCCGACTTCCCTTCATCCCCGTCGGACTCCCATGAGCAGTTCTCCATCAGCAACGAGCTGCCACCTCTGACCATTCCCCACCGGAATGCCTCTCCTCGTCAGAACAGACCATCCCGGAACTCCTCCACCATTATCAATTTCCTCTGCCTTCCAAACATCCCGATGCCTGAACCACTGCACCCCACCATCTTGACGTTCTCCTCCTCCCTGAAGTCTTCTTCCCCCGTCTACGAGCAGACCCACCGCCTCGGCCATCCTCGACCCATCGACTGGACATCAGGTAACAACACCACCATTAACGACTGTTCTCCCCGCCGACCAGAGTATACCAGACTGGAGCACGACTGAATGTTCCTATCCTCTGTCACCCTCGTCGGATTACCCTCCTCCTCCCTGCTCGACCTCCTTGGCCGGACTCCGGCAGCCCACAACTCATCATCATCATCTTCACCATCACCACAACTCCCCATCATCATCATCATCTTCACCATCACCATGACTCGCCGGAGAAGCTCCCCTGGTCGGACTCCGGCAGCCTACAACTCATCATCATCATCTTCACCATCACCACAACTCACCATCATCATCACCATCATCATCATCATCATCATCTTCACCATCAACACAACTCACCATCATCATCATCGTCTTCCCCATCACTATAACTACCATCATCATCATCATCATCATCATCTCATCATCGTCATCATCATTATCTCGTCATCCTCGTTATCTCATCACCTAACCACCATAATCATCACCATCATCATCGTCATCGTCAATGTTATTCCCGTGTACGTACCTCGAGGTACAAACCCGTCCCGTCTTCTCCTTGTTATGTATGTTTGTGTGTGTTCCAGTAGGACATTAGTATTTAGTCACCATAGTTAGTTTACATCAGACCCTGAGTCGGAGAACCCAACTCGCGTTCGTGCACGTACGCGTACGCAGAAATTATTCAGTTTGGAATATATAAATATATCTAGTATATATATATATTTAGTTATTCATTAGCATGTTATTAATTGGTATATATATTTATGTACATATTTAATATATGTATACACATAGTTATATAAATAAATTACTGGTTATATAATTATATAATTATATGGATATATATGTAATTAAATGCTAAATAATAGTTGTGACTATATATGTATGTATTATACGACCCTGGGATACTGTGGACTATCCCGTATTTACCTTGACCATGTTGACCCTAAGAACTTGTAGTTGACTGCCTTGCGTACATTAACGTACTGGCTTAGACACCTGTCAGTTGACTGTCTGATTGTGTACATCACTTAACGATGTGACCCTGTGTAATTCAACGCATAATTGACCGTGTTAGATGACTAGTGCCACCCCTAGTGTACCACCAAGTCCAATATAAATATGGTTGTGTATGTGCTAGTGTAATGACTAATGATTGTATTGTATTATGTTACATATACGTAGGATATTGGATTATTCTGTGTGACTTCTGGAGCAGGTTATTGGTACATCGTAGCTTTCTTGCCAGGCAAGTATACCTTGCCATTATACTGTTATTCATATTCTATATGTTGCATGCATCTTTATTTTCTGTCTTTAGTTCATATATTTTAACTGTTATATAAAATGCGTGCGACGGTGTCGGTTCGATTTATTTTTATTTATGTATATGCATTGACCTTGTTTATAAGACTGTCCCATTATCATGTAGCATCATTAGGTTTTATTGGCCGTGATACAGCTATTACACGAGTGTGAGTCTCATATAGATCACGGACTACGTGACAGGTCTGACCTCCTGTACTGTTATTCATATTCCATATATTTTATGCATCTTTATTTTCTATTTTTAGTTCATATATTTTAACTATTATATAAAATTTGTGCGACGGTGTCGGTTCGATTTGTTTTTGTTTATGTATATGCATTGACCTTGTTTATGAGACTGTCCCATTATCATGTAGCATCATTAGGTTTCATTGGCCGTGACACAGCTATTACATGAGTGTGAGTCTCATATAGATCACGGATTGTGTGACAAGTCTGGCCTCCTGTACGTTTGGTCGTGCGTTAGGGATAACTGTTATTAAAAACTTTGCATGCTAGAAGACTTAACAGTTATTAGTAGTCCAGGGACATAGCCTATTCTAGTACGGTGGTCCAATCCTTGTCCTTGTTTGGTTGCAGGGTTGGGCTATTGTACTAAAGGTAGGCTATGAACCAAATCGTATCATGGATGTGACATGCTTAGAGCATGGGATGGGAAGAACAACAAGTACCGCATTTGGGCTCCTTTGCACTTTTCTTTTATGTAATCCGTACGCTCCGTCGGAGATACGCGGTCGTGATGACCCCTATACTACTTGGCGGCCTCTGTCGTTCAAAAGACGACATACTTTGAAAGCCCCTAATTCTCCGAGAGAATCATGCCAATCCCATTTTATGGCCAGATAGCCCACTTGTTAGAAAGTTGTTCTCAAACCGCATTCACAAAGATGGTTAGGCGACCCCATTGGATATTTATTTCAGTACTTTATTGGCATGCTTCTATGTATCTTGTTATGTCCCTCTGAGGACCTGGTCCCTTTCCAGGTGTAGATGTTCATGAGTACTCGCAGGAGCGCAGATCCGGACTGGTTGCTTATATTTGAGGGGGTCTTCCCTTCGAGCCTCGTAATTATTGGTGATGTACCTATATTGTGTTTGCTTTTATATTCGAGTTGGTAATGGATTTGTTTCCATCCAACTATCATCTTTAGACACTTCGTATTGAGATCTAGTTTCATAGATATTGGCTATTTATTTATATTTAATTTTTAGTGAATGAGATTTAGAATATGCCCTGTGACATGTGATAGGTTTATACCACTTATGGATTTGATATTCATATTATAACGTACGCATGGATTTTAGTTTTCATTTATTGGAGTTGCCATACCCATTCAGCTGGCATGCTTGCGTGTCCTAGTCCTAAGCATTTTGGGACTGGGGCGTGACACTAATGAATGGGCTTAATAATTGGGCTCAATTCTAACTAATTGTAAAAGTTGGTCCAAGGGTCTAAACTAAACTAGTTGGGTCCACTAACACAAACCCAAAATAATAAACTAACTTTTAACAATAATTAAATAATATAATAAATAATTATTCAACATGCACAATATTTAATAAATTATGAAATGACCAAAATATCATTTCCTAGAAAATGTAGTGACAAGTCTACCCCCCCTTAAAATAATTTCATCCTCGAAATTCAAAGACAAAAACTACCCCCAGAAAATAACAGAACAGAACAGAAAGAACAGAAGGGAACAAAATAGAACAGAATAGAGCATAACTAGGAAAGAATCATAGCTCAAGGCACAAACAAATATGGGTAACGCTCTCGTATTTTATCCTCTCTCTCCCCGGTAGACTCTCCCGGAGAGTGATGCCTCCATGCGATGCGTACCAAGGGAATAGTCTGGTTCCTCAGCACCTTTTTTCTCCGATCCAGAATCTCAACTGGATGCTCTGGATAGCTAAGAGTAGGGCCCACCTTTATCTTCGAGTGATCCAATACGTGACAAGGATCTTCCACGTACCATCTCAACTGTGATACATGAAATACGTTGTGCACTCCCTCCAATGCATGTGGCAAGTCTAGTCTGTAAGCAACTGCACTGACCCTCTCTAGAAAAGTGAAATGTCTGATGAATCGCAGAGTAAGCTTCCCACCTCCACCAAAATAAACTGTACCTCGTATCGAAGAAATTCTCAGAAATACCAAACTATTAACCTAGAACAAAACACAACCTTAAGAACTTAATCTATAATAAACAACCAATATCAAGCACAAAATAAAAATCTAAAACTATATCTCAAACTCCAAAGGTCTCCGGTGGCTATCGGCCCAATGCCGCTGTCTGTCCTGCGCCACTCAAAGTCTGTCTCTGATCATCTTAACCTTCTCCGCTGCATCCACAACCATCTCTGGCCCTAGCAAAACTCTTTCTCTAATATCGTCCCATGACAAAGGAGTACGACATCTTCGACCATATAGAGCCTCAAATGGTGACATCTCTGTACTAGCCTGGTAGATGTTATTGTAAGCAAACTCTATAAAATGGAGATGGTCCTCCCAAGATCCCCCAAAATATAGCACACAAGTGTGCATCATATCCTGAAAGTCCAAATAGTCCTCTCTGACTGTCTATCTGTTTGGGGGTGATATGTAGTACAGAACTTGAGCCGGGTGCCCAAACTTTCCTGCAAACTCCTCCAGAAATGAGAAGTAAAATGACTATCCCGATCCGAGACTATGCTAACGGGAACTCCATGTATCTTGACTATCTACCTCACATACATCTCTGCCAGCTTCTCCGTAGACAAACCCACCTTGAAAGGCAAAAAGTGGGCTGACTTGGTCAACCTGTCAACGATGACCCAAATCGCGTCTTTCCCTCCTGGTGATCGTGAAAGTCCGGACACAAAATCCATAGTAATGTACTCCCACTTTCACTCTAGAATGGGTAATGGCTGAAGTAAATCTCATGGCTTTTGTCTCTCGGCTTTCACCTGCTGGCACACTAAGCATCTGGATACAAATTATGCCACTTCCCACTTCATGCCATACCACCACACACTCTCTCGTATATTCTAATACATCTTGTTGGCACCTGGATGTATGAAATACTAAGAGCGATGTGCTTCCTGCAACACCTCCTCATGCAGCTCCCCACTAGGCACACATAATCTAATACTATGCCGCAAAGATCTATCCTTAGCAATGGTAAAATCATTCTCCAATCCTACTCTCACCTGAGCACTGATGCTCCTCAGAGATACATCCTCATACTGGGCTGTCTTGATCCTGTCTATTAACTCTGAGTGTATCTGTAACCCCCACATCTATATAGCAAAATCAGATACTATTATCTTAATGCCCAAGCTCTCCAAGTCCTCCAACAAATACCGATCCTGTGTCAACAATATAGCTACCGGATACCTGCTTACGGCATCGGCAACTATATTAGCATTCCCAGGATGATACTGCAAAGAGATATCAAAATCCTTCATCAGTTCCAACCATCGGCGCTGCCTCATGTTCAACTCCTTCTACATGAAAATGTACTTCAAGATCTTGTGGTCTGTGAAGATCTCCATACGCTCTCCGTATAAATAGTATTTCTACAACTTCAGGATAAAGATGACTGCTGCCAACTCAAAATCGTGGGTAGGATAGTTCTTCTCATGAGGACGCAATTGCCTAGATGCATAGGCAATCACTTTTTTATTCTGCTGAAGAACACAACCCAAACCTTTTCCCGATGCATCACTATAAATAGTGAAACCTCTAGACCTTGATGGCAACGTCAAAATAGGAGTAGACGTTAACCTCTTCTTCAATTCCTCATAAGCAACCTGGCAGTCCTCTGTCCAAACAAACTCTATATCCTTCTTGGTGAGTCTGGTCATCGGTACGACAATCCTAAAAAATCTTGCACAAACTTCCTGCAGTAGCATGTGAAATCCAAGAAACTTTTGATCTCTGCTGCTGAACTAGGGGTCTTCTAAGACTCCACTGCTGTGATCTTCTTTGGATTCATTGAAATTCTATCACCAGTCACAACATATCCCAAGAACTCCACCTTTTCCAGGAAGAACTCACACTTAGACAGCTTCCCATACTGCTTCTCCTTCCTCAGCATATCTAATATAATCCACAAATGCTCATCGTGCTCCTTCGGTGTCTTTGAGTATATCTGTATGTCATCGATGAACACCACCATGAACTTATTAACGCACTGATGGAACACCTTGTTCATCAAATTCATAAATACCATCGGGGCATTAGTTAACCCAAACGATATCACCATAAACTCATACTGACCATAGCGAGTCCTAAAAGCAATCTTCAGTATATCCTCTGGCTTCACTTTTACCTGGTGGTAGCATGATCTCAAATCTATCTTAGAAAATACCTTGGAACTACTCAACTGATCAAACAGGTTATCAATTTATGGCAACAAATATTTGTTCTTAATAGTGAGATTATTCAATGCCCTATAATCGATGCACATGTGCACCGATCCATCCTTCTTTGGTACAAACAATATCGGGGCTCCCCACGGTGAAGAACTCGATCTGATAAACCCCTTATCCTCCCTTATCCTATAATTCATCCACCTGCTTCTTCAGCTTGACCAGCTCATTGTTGTTTACTCTATAGACATGCTATGAAATTGGTTCTGCACCTGGCACCAAGTCTATAGAGAATTCAATATCTCGATCTGGCGGTAATCCTAGCAATTCCTTAGGAAATACATCTAAGAACTTTGCTATCAATGGATGTGGCAACTCTTTGTCTTCCACCATAGCTCCATAAATAATGCCTTCTTCCTACTCTGCAACTCCTCTAGCAAACTCAAACTCTAGCTCTCTTGGCGGACCAAACAAAACTCTACCTTCTCTATAATTTATACTAGCATGGTGCCTACTTAACCAATCCATCCCGAGTACAATATCGTAGCTCGGAAGTGGCATTACAAGTAGACACAAACTCAGCTCCTGGCCTCCCAGAGTAACTCTCCAATCCTTATAAATATTATTAACAAGGATAATGCCTCCCCCGGTCATGATCTTGCAATTCCTAAGCAAAGACTCAGCTACCAAACCATGCTTCAGAGTAAAAGAAACAAACACAAAACTATAGGAAGCACCACTATTAAACAAAGCTAAAGCTGGAATAGAATCAAGAAGAATAGAACCTGTGATGACATCTCCGGTGGGTTCGACCTCCTCGACTATCATAGCAAATGCTCGTCCCTAATGTGCATATTTCTGATACTGGTGCTAGGCATAACGCTTTTGCTGGGTCAAAAGCGATGGTCCCCTCGGCTGTACTGCAGGTGGTCTCGCCTGTGTCCTCGGAGCTGGAGCTGCTCCCTGAACTGTACACGAGGATTAGAAGGACACTCTCTCAGCTGATCCCCCTCGGTACCATAATACAAATAAACTCCCAATATCTTCCTGCAAACTTTTCAGATGTGGTCGGGTTTCTTGCAGAAGTGGCAAGAATCTTGCTGTAACTATCTTTGCTGTTAGCCCCCAGAAAAGAATCACGATCTCTCTTGGGCTTCAAACCCAACTCCCTCTCAACCTTGTGTGCCTCCGCAAGTATCTCCGAGCAGGTCTCATAAAAAGACGGAATAAGGATCTTCACTTCCCAATTTAGATTCTCGCGAAAATGAATAACTCGAACCTCCGGCTCTCTCACCAAATACTCAACAAATCAGCTCAGCCTACCAAACTCTATGGCGTATTCCTCCATATACATGCTTTCTTGAATAAGGCTCTCAAATTGCTTTCCAAGTCTAACCTGTCTGCCCGAGCAAAGAACTTCTTCTTGAAGAGGTTCTTAAACACCTCTCAAGGTTGTCTTGCGTTAGCAAGAATTGGCTCATTCCTAAACCAAGTACGGGCAACGTCGAACAGCTGAAGTCCTACCTCCTCAACCTTCGGATCCTCAGAAAGACGAGATACCTTCATGAGATGCTTAATATCCTTAAGCCAATCATCAACGCAGATGATGCCCTTCGTCCCCTTGAAAACCCTAGGCTCCAACTTTTTAAAGTCCTGAATATTGCCTGGCCGAAGTTGAGCAACTGAGGAGCAACCTGCTGCTGGACCGGAACTCCTCTCTACTACAGCAAGAGCAGGCTGATGAGCACTCTCGATGCCCTGTCGCAAGACGTCAGTCTATCTCTGGTGTACCTCAGACTTAGCCCTCTGTACCTCCAATATCTCACGAAACAGTGTGAACATCTGTGTAACATCTGCCGGCACGAAAGATGGAGGTGGAAGTCCCTCAGATACAGCCGAAACAGTCCTCTGAGTAGGAGGTGGACCTTCGAACGCAGCTAATATGCCAATCACCGGAGAAGTGACTGGTGCAGGCCTTTGAAAAGTTGCAGACCTCTCAGAAGCTGCTATCCCCTGCTGTGATCTAGTCTTAGGGGACATCCTGAGACAAACTGAAAGGAAAGAATCAATATGGCACATGATATAAGACATTCAAGGAAATGACAGTTAAAGATCAAATATCAATATCAAGGAAGAACAGTTGAATGAATCAATAAAGTTTTTCCTAGATGTGATTGAGTATTCTCAGCCTAAAGCCTATATCCTATCCTGAAACAGGCTCGTAATAGCACTCAAATAAGAGTACTACTACGAATTGCACTAATTGCAACCTCGAAGACCTGCATGGGCCACCACTAAAAATATGTCATGACCCGCACTCTGTGTAGGGATGCATGTTGAGAATAATGCCCAGCCTACACCACAACATCGGCGGTAGAACGCTGTTTGGATAATCTATCTAATTAATATAACATGCTCCCAACAAATATAAATATACTCAATCACAGATCTAAGATAAAAAATAGCACGAATATGATAAAAGAATAGAATAGTTACAATACCACTCATGAGACAAAAATAATATCAAAAGAGTCCAAGAAATACTAAAAGTAAGCTGGAGACAAATCCAGTACAAAAAAAAACTAAGGTGCTATAAGTCCCGGATCGTCTGTCTCAGTCGGGATAAGACCCTCCTGAGCCAAGGTCTCTGGCTCTAAGCCCACAACATCCTGAGGTCCGTAATGAGTGAGGCACCACTCCTCTGTGTCATTTGGGAAAAATATATCCAGTCAGGAAAAATGCAGAGTATATCTCTAACAGCAGTTCTAATCAATGATATAAACTATATAACAGTAAATATATATGAAATATACAAGATACAATATATAGATACATGAGATATATAATAAGAAAATACTGAAATAAATACAAGAACGAACAATATGCCAATGAACAAGAATACTAATGGCTAAGTGAGTGAGTACTAGCTATAACATATGATCGTCTTGGGAACTTGCACAAGGATAAAGGCCAGGTTAGTCATACGTGCGGTGTATGACCAACACTCACAAGGAACAAGACATGCACAAGGAGGCTATGATCACATATCTACACTAAATACTTCCCACCCCCGACTGGTATAGTAGATCCAACCATGGTACGTCATGACACATGATTCACTGGGTAGGTAGCTAATCTCCCCAAGAATTAATGTCTTTACATGTATAAGAAGAACAAGAAAATAAGGTTTGCACAAGATACACTATAAATACCAAGGAATAATATCTCATGACTAGATCCTGATATACCAATCCATGTAATCATCGTGTCAAGAAATCAAGGATATCTACACTAGATACAAGGAACATAGAGGATATCATAAATGAGAAACTATCAGAGAATGTACTCGTCTGGAATCCGGTGAACAATATCACAGATGTCCGATACGGTGTCTTGAAGACCTAAATAGGGAATATTATATCAATACAAGGTTTCAGAATGAAAATAAGTAAAACTAGTCAACATCTAGGTCAAAGAGCCATTTCTAAGTCAAAATAGTCAAACTAGGTCAACTCTAGGTAAAATTGGTCAAACTTGGTCAAACTACATATTTTTAGGTTGTATTAGTCTATCTCTAGGATATTGGGTCCATACACTATGAAACTAGGTCACACTAGCTAATCTAAGATACTAAGAAACACACAAAATACCATATCATAGGATACGCAAGTTTTTATATATAAAAATACTAATTATATATATATATATATATATATATATATATATATATTTATATATATATATATATATATATATATATATACAAGATAAAATATATATGAGCTCAGCTAACTAATGCAAATCAGATACCTTGGCTATGAACCAATGCGTATCTCACTACCTTCACACCCATCTCGATACTCAAATCTAATACCTTGGGTATCGACCAATTACCTTGACATTACCTTGGTATCCCAAGGTAAGTCAAATCCTAATGTATAGCTAATATATAGCTAACCCCCATTTACTAAACTATATGCCAATCATTAACTAACTATTAAATACTACTAACTACTAACCTATAATACATATCAATAAATACTTACTAACTTATCATCAATACCCACATAGATATATATATAGTACTACATATAGCTACTAGGCTAATAAGTACACATACCTATCTAACTATTAAACTTAACAATGCATACAACTAGTAACTATTACTAAACTACTAGCTATATCTACTAGCTACTAACTAACTGAACTAACTTGCTGAAATACCTAACAAGCTGCCTGAATGCATTATGTACTCAAAGACTGATATTGTGCTGTTGTTGCTATGCACATACCCCTTGTTATTGAATGCTGCTTAGTGCATTGATGCACTCTCCATGTTGTGACGGTTATGCAGTATTCTCTGTTGTAGCTGCTACTGTAGTTGATGCACCTACACCTTGCATCCTGCAGTACTGAGTTTACTGTTTGATGGATGGTGACACACTGAACTGCAGCTACCTACTACACCCTCTCTCTGCCTTGCTGTAACTACTGCTGCACCTTGACCTTGCTGTCACTGTACAAAGTTGCTGCTGCAATGCTTCTTAGTGCATTGATGCACTGCTCTCTGTTGTGTTCCCTACTGCAGAATTGGCACGAACTGTACTGAATTGCACTGGACAGTTGACTGGCTTTGCACAGTTGATGAAACTGTCACTGCCCTCTCTTGCTGAACTGAAACTGCACTGAATTGGTGCCCAACCCCTCACTCACACACATACATATATATACTCCCAACTCTAAACATATATAGATCCATCTCTATTCATATATAGATATATCCTCTCATATATATATATATATATATATATATATATTCAAACATACATATATACATATAACGTAACCATACATATAGAGGTATATATATATATATATATATATATATATATATATATATATATATATATATATATATATATATATATATATATATATATAAACACATATGCATATAGATACATCTATGCACCTAGCTACATATACTTATGTATACAATATACTATAGATATATACACATATACATATATATCATATATAATATATCAACAAGTCATATTGAATTAAAAATTAATGAAGCAAACACGTGGAGTGCATCGCACCCATATTACACTAGATCTATGATACACTTGCGATACGAGTCTACCACACAATCAAACGTACCCTGAAGGACACAAGCAAGTCTAAAATAGTAAATATAAATAATACGAAGAGTCAATTACACATCTACGTGTCCTTGTCAAAATATTACATGCACAAAGCCCAGTATCGGAGGAAAACCCCCAAATCAACCCGTATCTCTAAATTATTGGATACGGCCTATACGTATCCAATTGTGGACATGACACTACCCATAAATAATCAAACATATGTTAATTTAGTCTAATTGACCAATTGATAAACACAACATGTGTCAATCTCGAAATTTTTCCAAAATTGACACAAAATATACCATAACTTTCTCCATAGGCCTCCTATGAACCTAATTAAAATTCCTATGGGTAGCCTTATCATATGGGATGGTTCCTAATGATTAAAACATAAATTTAGAGTCTACACAAAGAGAGAAAACTGAATTATATCTATTAGGAGATGGATTCCCAATAAAACTTCTAAAATTGGTGAAATGAGCCTTCAACTTATAGTTCCTTGCTCCTCTTTGTAGATCCTTGCTTCCTTCTTGTAGATCCTTTCTCTTCTAGCTTCCAATGGTAATTTTGGAAGGAAATTAGATAGAATTTGGTAGGAATTTGATGTGGAAATGAAGGAATTTGGTTGAGGGAAATTCTAGATCTAGATTTGTAATAAAAAAGAAGATAAAAGAAATTCCCTCCCCTCTCTTTATATGGCTGGTCCCATTATCCCATCCCTCAAGCTACTATGCAATAACCAATATACCTCTTGGGCCCTCTCATGAAGAAATAATTAAAGGGGGAAGGTTCTAGTCTAATGAATTTTATTTAATTAATCATCCTCCTAATGAATGTGCTTAATAATTAGGCTCAATTCTAACTAATTATAAATTTTGGTCCATGGGTCTAAACTAAACTAGTTGGGTCCACTAACACAAGCCTAAATTAATAAACTAATATCTAACAATAAATAAATAATATAAAAAATAATTATTCAACATGCACAATATTTAATAAATTATGAAATGACCAAAATATCCTTTCCTAGAAAATATGGTAGTAACAGAATATACTCGCCTAGAATCCGGTGTGGAATATCAAACAGTATCTGTATCCATGCCTCAAGAACCTAAATATGAATATTAAGTTAAAACCATATTTTGGGAATCATAAACATGTGTCAATACTATTAGGGTTATATATTAAAAGTATCACTTTGTATTAACTATATTTCCTTATTTTTAAATAAGAATTATATGGGCCAATATTTGTATGTTGCATTTGTTATAATGTTAATATAAGTGTCTATATTCTATATTGTAGATAATATGGTCTGTGGTGTTACACAGAAGTTCATATTATTAGTTTTTTGTGGAATATATAAATAGTTCACAATCTAGATGGACTTGGACAAACCATTGGAAAGGTTGTGGTATAATCTGGTATTAGTCTATCTTAACTATAGGTTTACACTAGTACACTTTGTGTGTATTGAACAGGACCATTTAAGGTTGTTCTCTTTGTACTGACTATATAAGAGAACAAACGCCTATGTATTATGGATGCTTATGCTCTTAATCCGGATATAATAACAGACATGCATATGCAGTGTGCATTACTTTGACTCATAAAAGAGTGTGATTCATTATGGGTTAATAACCTCTATGAATTTGGTAATAACATTGTGTATAATGGACAGTTGATTATAAAAGGACTCCATATCCCGATATATTGGGTTGATGATGTCCCCTTAAGGAACTCATAAGGATAAAAGATGTCGATCAATATAATTGTCAGTAACTTAATTTGATCGACGAACATTCGATATCTTAACATGGGGAGGCAAACAAGCATATAATAAGAAGGAGTCCAAAATTATAATTTGGGATTAGGAAGATAGTACAACAGTAGCTCTTTAGTGGACCGAGCTATTATTAACATATCAGGGTTGTGTGTTCGTGCTGAACATGGGATACCCAGATCCGTTAGGAGACCTAACCCTAATTTTTTCTCATGGTCTCTGTCTTAGCCTATATATATCCTCTATTCTCTGGCCGTCATGGTAATAAAAAAGTAAGCAACTTTTTCTATATTTGTTTTTCACGTAAGGAGAGAAAGGGGGTCGGCCAAGGAGAAGAAAATGTTGGAAGATCGTTGCCCGCACGACGTCCGAACCGAGGAAAGAATACGTGCAAAAGATCTTAGGGTCGTTAACTGATCAAGGTTGCTGAAAACCTTCATCTTTTTCTCGTTACTTCAAGTATATTTTGTAAACCCTACTTTCCACCTTTAAAGAGTTGGATCACATATTAAACTTGATCTTCTATCAATCGATATGCACACCAATCTGCGGTCATGGAGATCCCTAGTTCCATCAATCAATGACGGTATTGGATCTACGTATCGATTGATAAATCTACGTTGTCCAATAAAACTCATATTAAAAATAGTCGATAGATATAGATCTGTTCTAACTTGGTTTTGCAGGCATCTTAGATCAAACTTCTATAATATATGCACATATTTTGTTTCTATGATTTAAGCCCACAGTATGTCGTGGATGTTGTTGTTCATGGATATAATTAAAATTGCAAGGGATGATTATGCTTATTTATTTAATTTTCTTCCATCTAGATTATGTGTAAACTCTTTTGCGAGTCAAAGGATTGATGTAATTTAAAATTTTTGATCTGTCATGTTGGCGATGGTGGATGTTTCTGATGCGGGACGAGATGCTATTTTTAACTATCTGTCACAACCCGCACCCAAAAAATTGGGCATGAGTCGTGGGTACGTCCAGCCTACGCCGCAGCATCGGCGGTAGAATGCTGTCTAGGTCAACTATCTCGATAACAATCTCACGCAATCAATATATAAATCTGCCAAGATCTCAACTCCAAACGGAGGACCAATATCATAATGATAATCTCAAGTACTCAATCACGAATCTAAGCACGATAAGATAACACAGAAATCTAACAATTATAAAGTCTAACCAACAACAACTACTACAACAACCACAACATCAATAATAATAATACATCAACCAAAATAATATACAAACAAGGTCTCAATCCAAAACCGGAGATAAATCCGGTGTTAAAAGCTAATAAAAATAATAACAAGGTCCTAGTGATCCCGACTACCAACCCGAAAATCACTCCTAAACTAGAGGGTCCCTGTCTGCACCATCGACAGGCTCAGGTCCATAAAACGTCGGACACCACTCCTCCGGATACTCTAAAAAATATGTCCAGTCAGGACTGGAGCAAGTCCATCTCTAACAGCAGTTCTATTTAAATGATAAAACTATAAAATAGTTATAGCAAGTAGCAAGAAGAATGAAGCAAGTATGAAACAAAAAATATGTATAACTGGTGCATAAAGGTAAAGATGCATGGATATCAGAGCAAGATAGTAATAACTGCAAGATACAGGAAATCTAAGCTAAGATCGAGTCCGTGCACATGAACGTATAGTGAGTCCAGCATGAAATACATGTAGTGAGTCAAGTCCAGAAATATGTAAGTGAGACCAACAAGAATGCAAGTGAGTCCAGACTATAAAGAATGAACTCGGTGTCTTTGAAATACTTGTTTCTATATGTAAACGGCTAGGGGTAAGTATGGCTCACCGTGCACTGGGTGCGCGGCTGCTATCATTCCAGATTAGACCAGAGGGAGTGATTTCTGATAATTCTAGATGGGAATGTTTACATGTCTACTCAAGTATTTTCCTGTCCCGGCAAATACAAGTGAATCCAAGATCCGACACGTAAATCAAGTATGAGTCCAGCCTGAACATGAGTGATGCCTGTAGTGATGCCTGTAGGTGATGCCAGTAGTCATTCCAGAATAGAGGCCAGAAACATGAAATGTACGTGTCACAAGTAAATAAA
>JAYESA010000019.1:127481002-127486002 GCA_036927795.1 Iris macrosiphon
TATATACATTGAATTACTTTGCCGCTATACAAGACGAGCAATAACTCTTTAGGCTCGGCCTCTGTTACGAAGTAGGTTTTCGCCGCCTCTTTGGCAAATCGAGACGGAATCCCTCTTCTTCTAAGTGGGAATCCGGCCCGTGTGGGAGCGGGTAAAGGAAAGGTGAATGTGGCTTTTTGCGGGAAAGCGTTCAAGCCGGGCTAACAAATAAGCCGCCGATTTCGCCAATCGGATATATATATATATATATAAACACAACACCCACACAACACACAACACAACGCACAACGCCCACAACGCTCCACCAACGCACGCCCAACGACCCCGACACACACAAACACCTATAAATATATAAAATATAACCCGAGAATTCAAGCATACACTCCCCGATGCTAACCCAATGCGCGCACAAGCCCGAAACTAGAAAACCACGCCGAAATGGCCGTTCGGTCATTTCGACGAACACGCGGTGTGCGGTTCAGAAAACCTCCTGAAACGCACACCAAACCAACTCGGAATCGGCCCAAAATTTACCCACGGGTCCTAAACGATGTCTTGATCCTAAAAAAAAATGCTAACGCGTTGATTCTAGGTCCGTGGCGAAAACGCACACGCACTTAGAATCGACGACGATAAAAACCCCAAATTCGCCCAAAACGCCCGTTTCTCCGCGACACGGCTTCCCGTGTCTGAACGGAGACACGTACTCACCCCCAAGACACCCGACAATGTCTACCTAGTTCCGTCTAACCTAGGGCATCATCCAAAATTGGGCCAAATTCGGATTCCACCCGAAATTGACACAAAACCTAGTGTTAAAGTCTCCAAACACTACCAAACTAGTTCCAACTTCCTCCCACGGGTAGCCTAAGGGTCTAGGAAGGTTCTAAACTATTAATTACACTATATAAAAGTAATTACAAGAGGAAAATTAGGGTTTACCTCTTGGGAGTTGGAATCCCAAGCCAAAGTCTCCAAAAAGCTCCAAATTTACCAAACCAAGCTTCCAAGCTCCCAAATCTTGCTCCAACACCAAATCTAAGCTCTACCCACCTAAGTTGGGGAAGAATGTAGGGTTAGGGTTCACATAAGTAGAAGAAATGGAAGAAGGAAGGAAGAAAAATGGAAAAAACTTACTTGGGAAGGAGAAAGGAAGAAGAAGAAGTAGTGGAAAAGAAGAAAAAGTGAAGAAGAAGAATGGGGAGGGGCTCCTGCTGCTACACAGGTCTGGAATGGTTGGGGGGGGGGGGGGGGGCGGCCACTACACACTAATAAGGGTTACAAAGTCCAAAATACCCAAAATGCCCTCCTAACTTGGGTTTTTGGGTTTCGGGTTCCAAAAGCACTCAAACTAACTCCAAATCTCTCCAACTAACCCACTAAAAATATAATAAATATTATAAACCCAAAAATAGGTCTCACAGGGGTGTGGGCTGGGTCGGACATGGGTCCACTAGGGTCTGACATGGGTCCAAGCTAGCCAAAATCCTAAAACAATCAATATAAAAATAATACAATCACCAATTAAATATAAATACAATTAATTATAAATAATACACAATTAACCCAAATTAAAATAAAAAAATATCCGACTCTGGAAATGGGGTGGTAACAAGCCTATCCTCCTTAGAAAATTTCGTCCTCGAAATTTAAAGTTAATCGCACTCCCTCTAGGTCAAACCCCCAATAATCACAGTCAAAAAATTCTACCTAAATAACATACAAGATCAGGGTCCTACTGGTCGTGTTATCACAGTCTCAATCAGGGTCACTACACTATCTACCACAGCACAAAAAAAATCTAACAGGTACTAATGAAGCACACCACAAGGAATGAAAAGGGACAGGAAGAAGAATAAAGAGTCAGACCTGCTAACCCGACACCCGTAGCATCGGCCTCCTCGACCGTCAACGCATAAGCCCTGCCCTGCTGGGGTGTATCCCTCTGCTGGTGTGGGGCATGATGTTGTGCCACAGGTGGCCTAGCTCCAACTCTCTGATCCTGTGCTCCACCAAACGGAGGTACAGTGGGGCAATCTCGCATCTGGTGAGCAACGGATCCACAGAACAAACACACCTTCAACCTCCTCCTACAAATATCCCAAGTGTGTCCTGCCTTCCTGTAGTAGGCACAAGTGGGCACCCTCTGATCCAGACCCTGCTGCGCTGCCTTCTGCACATAGGGACGCTTAGTTGGTCCCGCACTACCACTCGCACTGCCTGAATCATCTCTTCCTCTCTTGGACTTGAGCTCCAAGTCATCCTCTGCTCTCTGAGCATCTCCTATTATCTGCTCGAAAGTCGCCTCGCGGTCGCTCCTGGTCAAAGACTTGACCGCCATAACCAAGCCTTTGCGAAACTTCCTCGCCTTTGCTGCCTCACTCAAGCCCTCTACAAATCTGTCCAGACGGTAGAACTCCGCTGCGTACTCGTCCACCGTCATGCTCCCTTGGACGAGTGCCTCAAACTGGCTCTCCAAAGCACTGAGCGCCACATCTGGGAAAAACTTCTCCTTAAAAAGCCTCTTGAAAGCCTCCCAAGTAAGCCCTGGTGCTGCGATCCTCGTATCTGTGTGATACCACATCAAAGCAAGATCGAACATCTGACTGTCCGCTGCCTCTATCTGCATGCTGTCTAGAATCTGTGCCAGCCTGAAGATCCCCTCGATCTGCTCTATCCAGTCATCCGTGTATAGGATCCCTTCTGTACCAAGGAACTCCTTGGGCCGCATCCTCTGGAAGTCAATAATACTTCTCGGCCTCGGGTGCTGAATCTCATCTGCCTGTGGCTGAATCTGAGCCACTCTATCTACTGCCGTCATGGCCACCTGGTGGGCATTCTCAATGCCCAGCCTCATCACATCCACCTGACGGTGCTGCGCGTCCATCATCTCCCTGAAGAACGCAAACAACTACGCGACATCTACTAGAGCAGGAAGTGGTGGAGGAACCACCGGAACGACTGGGGTAGTCCTCGGATCGACAGGTGAAGAAGGATCCCCGAGAGAAGCAGATGCTCCCTCAACCGTAGGAGTGGTGAGTGGAGCAGTAGCAGCTGCCTAAATACGAGCTGGACGAGAGGTAGCAGACCTCTCAGTGGCAACTGCTGGGGCGGTACGATGAGATCGTGTCTTCGGAGGCATCCTGAACACAGATCAAAAGAAGTCAATACGGCGCAAGATACGATATCATCAAAGAAGGACAGTAATATTTCAAAAGAAGCAATTTCAGAATAATTAGATTAGAATTGTTCCTAGTCGTGATTGAGTACACTCTCATCCTAGATCCTAGATCCTATAGCAGGCTCGCAGCAGTACAACTAAGTTATTGTACCACCACGATATCGCACTAATTGCGAATCGAGACCTGCATGGGGCTTCCACCAAAAACATGTCACGACCCGCACCCGAAAAATTGGGCATGAGTCGTGGGTACGTCCAGCCTACGCCGTAGTATCGGCGGTAGAACGCTGTCTAGGTCAACTATCTAGATAACAATCTCACGCAATCAATATATAAATCTGCCAAGATCTCAACTCCAAACGGAGGACCAATATCATAATGATAATCTCAAGTACTCAATCACGAATCTAAGCACGATAAGATAACACAAAAATCTAACAACTATAAAGTCTAACCAACAACAACTACTACAACAAGCACAACATCAATAATAATAATACATCAACCAAAATAATATACAAACAAGGTCTCAATCCAAAATTGGAGACAAATCCGGTGCTAAAAGCTAATAAAAATAATAACAAGGTCCTAGTGATCCCGGCTACCAACCCGGAAATCACTCATAAACTAGAGGGTCCCTGTTTGCACCATCGACAGGCTCAGGTCCATAAAACGTCGGACACCACTCCTCCGGATACTCTGAAAAATATGTCCAGTCAGGACTGGAGTAAGTACATCTCTAACAGCAGTTCTATTTAAATGATAAAAACTATAAAACAGTTATAGCAAGTAGCAAGAAGAAGGAAGCAAGTATGAAACAAGAAATATGTATAACTGGTGCATAAAGGTAAATATGCATAGATATCAGAGCAAGATAGTAATAACTGCAAGATACAGGAAATCTAAGCTAAGATCGAGTCCGTGCACATGAACGTGTAGTGAGTCCAGCATGAAATACATGTAGTGAGTCAAGTCTAGAAACATATAAGTGAGACCAACAAGAATGCAAGTGAGTCCAGACTATAAAGAATGAACTCGGTGTCTTTGAAATACTTGTTTCGACATGTAAACGGCTAGGGGTAAGTACGGCTTACCGCACACTGGGTGCGCGGCTGCTATCATTCTAGATTAGACCAGAGGGAGTGATTCTTGATGATTCCAGATGGGAATGTTTACATGTCTACTCGAGTATTTCCCCGCCCCGACTAATATAAGTGAATCCAAGACCCGACACGTAAATCAAGTATGAGTCCATCCTAAACATGAGTGATGCCTGTAGTGATGCCTGTAGGTGATGCCTGTAGTGATTCCAGAATAGAGGCCAGAAATATGAAATGTACGTATCGCAAGTAAATAAATCCAGAAATATCAGTCAGTGTCCTGTGTTGTGCCAGAATAATCAGATGATACTATACTAGAAGCTGAATCATAATAATCATCAGATAATAAAAACTATCAGAGAATATACTCGCCTGACGTCTTGAGCAACTGGCGATCCGAACCGGTGTCGCAAGGACCTATTGCAAAAAGCAAGGTTAAACAGGGTTCTAATGAGTTAAACAGATATAAAATAGCTAAGAACAAGCTTCTAAGGTCGTTCTAGGTCAAACGGGTCAAACCGGTGAAATCTGGGTCAAAAAGTCAACTCGGGGTCCAAAAAGTCAACTATGGGTCAAAACTAGGTCAAAAGTTGACTTTGGCGGCAACCGAGTTAACTACGGTCAAGTCTAGGTCAAACTAGGGTGCTCCTGAAATTCTAGGCCAAACCGAGCTCATTAAGCTAGAAAACTCTCAAACTCGCCTCCTTGAGATACCGGGA
>JAYESA010000019.1:127491002-127563502 GCA_036927795.1 Iris macrosiphon
GTTCATGGGTGATACTATAAAAGTAGCAGTCATTGCAGTCGGAGATATTATTTTATCTTTTGGTAGAAATAATTCTTTGACATGGAGGGATTGTCTTTATGCACCTTCAATTCGAAGGAATTTAATTTTTGTTTCTATGCTAGTTAAGGATGGATATTCAGTTTATTTTAATGACAATATTATTATTAGAAAAAATAAGTATTTTATCTGTTCTGGTGCAGTAGTTGATAATTTGTATGTCATTAATCATAGTTCACCCATAATGCAACTTATGAAAACGAATAACACATTTTCTAACTTAAATAAGAGAAAAGAACCTTCTTGTATGAACCAAATATATCTTTGGCATTTGCAGTTGGGACATATTAATCTAATAAGGATTCAAAGACTGGTTAAAATGGACCTTTGAGTTATTTGGAAGTAGAGGCATCCCAGTCCGCGAATCCTGCTTGGAAGGTAAAATAACCAAAATGCCTTTCACGGCAAAGGGGTATAGGGCCAAAGATGTGTTAGAATTGGTTCATTCTGATTTGTGTGGGCCCATGACTGTCCAGGCTAGTGGTGGCTTTGAATATTTTGTCATATTTATTGACGATTATTTAAGGTATGATATATTTATTTAATGTGTCATAAGTCTGAGTGCATTGAGAAATTCAAAGAGTACAAAGCTGAAAGGGAGAAACGTTATAAAAAATGTATCAAGTTATTACGTTCAGATCATGGTGGCCAGTACCTTTTTGGAGACTTTATAGAATATTTATCAGAAGCTGGGATTATATCCCAATTGACTGCACCTGGAAACCCCAATAGAATAGTGTAGGAGAAAGAAGGAATATGACTCTTATGGAGATGGTTTGATCAATGATGAGTTATTCAAATTTACCAGGTTTATTTTGGGGATATGCCGACTGCAGCTTATATTTTGAACTTGATACCTTTTAAGTCAGTACCTATTACTCCCACAGAGCTGTGGACTTGACGTAAACCTAGTCTGAAACATGTTCGGATTTGGGGTACTCCAGCACATGTGCTAAATGAAACAACAAATAAGTTAGAATCTTGTACAGAAGTACGCTTATTTTAAGGCTATCCAAGAGGAACGAAAGAAGGTTTATTTTATAGTCCTAAGGATCAGAAGGTCTTTGTTAGTACTAATGCCCGATTCTTAGAGGAATACTATGTGATGAACCATAAACCCATGAGTAGAGTTGTTCTAGAAGAACTGAGAGATGATACACCAAATACTTCAGTACCAACAGTACAACAGGAGGAACCACATGTAACTGCACAATGTGTCACAAATGTTACACCACAACCTATAGTGCCTTATCATAATGGGAGGGTTATTGTACAACCTAACAGATTTATGTTCTTGGTAGAGTTACCAGACTTCATCTATGAGGAACAAGCTTCTGATCCCTGCACCTATAATGAAGAACTCCAAGATAAAGATGTAGAATCTTGGCAAAAAGCAATGATATCTGAAATATAATATAAGAATTGTAGTCATCATTATTGCCTCAATTGTATCACTTTGTTTTATTTTGCAGTAAAAGTATTTATGTATCAGTCTAAGTTTTGACTTTTATACCATTGAATTGCATCCTTCAAGTCTAGGAGCTTGTAAAACCACCCACTGGTATAAATACCATTGGATGCAAGTGGGTTTATAAGAGAAAAATTGGATCAAATGGTAAGGTTAAAACCTTTAAAGCTCGGCTTGTTGCAAAAGGTTTTACTCAGAAAGAGGATATTGATTATGAGAAAATATTTGTGCCAGTAACCATACTTAAGTCTTTCGGATTCTTTTATCTATTGTAGCTCATCTCGATTATGAGATTTGGCAAATAGATGTCAAGACAACTTTCCTTAATGGAAGTCTTGAGGAGAACATCTATATGAAGCAACCAGATGTGTTCATTAAAAAGGACAAAGAGCATCTTGTTTGTAAGCTCAAGAAGTCCATTTATAGAATTAACCAAGCTTCTAGATCATGGAATATTCATTTTGATCAAGTGATAAAATCTTATGAATTTGATCAATGTCTGGATGAAGCATATGTATACAAAAAGTATGACAGAAATGTAGTGGTATTCCTAGTACTTTACGTAGATGACATCTTGCTCATTGGAAATAGTGTGAAGGTGTTATCTAATGTAAGGGTATGGTTATCCAAGCAATTTGATATGAAGGACTTGAGTGAAGTAGGTCACATCCTTGGGATCAAAGTTCTACGAGATCGCAAGAAAATGATGTTAGGCTTATCCCAAGATACCTATATCGATACTATACTAACTCATTTTAGCATGCAAAATTTTAAGAAATATTTCTTACCTTTTAGGCATGGAATTACTCTATCAAAGAAGTAATATTCGAGGACACTAAAAGAGATAAGAGTACATAAAAGTGGTTCCTCATGCTTCGGCAGTAGGAAGCCTAATGTATGCATTGCTATGTACGAGACCAGACATCTGCTTTACCGTTGGCATGGTTAGAAGATATCAGTCTAACCCAGGACAAGATCACCGGACTACGGTAAAGCATATTTTAAAGTACCTGAAAAGGACTAAAGATTATATGTTGGTCTATCATAGAGATAGTTTAGTGCCCTTGGGGTATACATACTCAGGTTTTCAGTCAGATAGGGATGCCAGAAAATCTACCTCAGGTTATTTATTTACTTTAGGAGGTGCAACCATAGTATGGAGGAGCATCAAGCAAAAATTTATTGTCGATTCCACCAGGAAAGCTGAGTATGTGGCAGCCTCTGAGGCAGCCAAAGAAGCGGTTTGGCTCAGAAACTTTCTATTGGACTTGGATGTGGTACCTAGTTCGCCTAAAGACTATTAAACTTTATTGTGATAATAGTGATGCAGTTGCAAACTCAAAGGAAATACGAGAGACAGGTAAACACATTAAGCGCAAGTACTACCTGATACAAAATTTCGTAAAGAGAGAAAAAGTTGTTGCAATCTAGATAGCATCAGCATACAACCTAGCTGATCCTTTACAAAGAGCTTACCAGTGAAGGCTTTTGATAGTCATGTTGAGAGAATGGGAGTCAGATGCATAAGAACATGGATTTAAGTATAAGTGGGAGATTTATAAAAGTATACTAAAATGTAATGCTTTGAGTAAGTGGGAAATTGTTAGGGTTATATGCTAAAAGCATTACTTTGTATTATCTATATTTTCTTATTTTTAAATAAAAATTACATGGGCAAATATTTGCATGCTATATTTGTTATAATATTAATACAAGTGTCTAATATTCTATATTGTTGATAATATGGTGTGTGGTGTCACACAGAAGATCATATTATTAGTTCCCTGTAGAATATATAAATAGTTCACAACTTAGATGGACTTGGACAAACTATTAGAAAGGTTGTGGTGTAATCAGGTATTACTCTATCTTGACTATAGGTTTACACTAGGACACTTTGTGTGTATTAAACATGACCACTTGAGGTTGTTATCTTTGTACTGACTATATAAGAGAATAAATACCTCCGTTATTATAGATGCTTATGCTCTTAATTTGTATATAATAACAGACATGTATATGCAGTATGCATTACTTTGACTCATAAAAGAGTGAGATTCATTATGGGTCAGTAACCTATATGAATTGGGTAATAACATTGTATGTGTGATGGACTATTGATTATGAAAGGAATCCATGTTCCGATACATCGGGTTGCTGATGTCCCCTTAAGGAACTCAAAAGGATTGTCATGTAATCCCTGCAGGTGGATTATATCCGACATGACAAATAAAGTTGAGTGGTACTACTTAAGGATAAAAGACGTCGATCAATATAATTGTCAGTAACTTAATTTGATCGACGAAAATTCGATATCTTAACATGGGGAGACAAACAAACATATAATAAGGCGCCCATAATCATAATTTAGAATTAGGAAGATAGTGCACAATAGCTCTTTAGTGGACTAAGCTATTGTTTGATAATAAATGAAAGAAATGAAACTAGGTTTATACAAAACCCTTTCTTTGGTTTATAAACAAGAAGTACAATTAATCCTATATGAGGATGTTAAGTACAAAATTTAATCTGGATAAATATTTCTGTAGGAGTCTGATCTGCGGTCGATCACTTTGTCCCTTGGACCACACGATGATGAAGAAGTGCTGTAGAAGACGGAATAGCTTCAAAGATTACAAGAAGGAGTGGATGCTCGATGCCAAAATTGTCAATCACTACCCTCTGTCTGTGCTCATCTATCTTTGATTTTTCGACCTTTCTTTCCGACCCTTGACCTCCATGGACGGAGGTCTCCATTTATAGGCGTAGAAACAGAACAGCGGAGAGAAACGCACCTTTTATGCGGCGGTTATCATAACTGCTACCCACGTATAAATGATCTTCTGAATAAGCATGTGATGCGTGTCCTATTAAGAGATAATATGTATAACTTCTACGAAGATCATGGCATGCAAGCCACGTAGGTAACTGCCCCTCGCGTGGAGATGATTGGCGTAGAAGCCAAATAACTGTCTCGTTGGCGTAAAAACCAAATAGCTGTTCTGATGGCGTAAAAGCCAAATAGGCGTAGAAGCCCAATAGGCATAGAAGCCCAATAGCTGACATATAGGCGTAGAAGCCCAATAGTTGACATATAGGTATAGAAGCCCAATAGCTGATATATAGGCGTAGAAGCCCGGTGGCGGTTAGGTTAGCGTAGAAGCCAAGTAGGCGTAGAAGCCTGATGCTGCATAGATAGGTAGATAGCGTAAAAGATAGCCGATTCTTCTTCCTTGACTGAGGTCTTGAGCGTATTCTGGACAAAAATAGCCTTATCACGCATCAATGCAAATATAGCCTGAGTTGGCGTATTTTGAGGAGATAGCATACGACGTACTCCTATAATTGAAAATAGCCAGGTCAGCGTATTTCAAGGAGATAGCGTACAACGTGCTCCTATAGCTGAAAATAGTCTGATGGCGTAATATGCAGAGGTGATGATATGGACGTATTAGCCGTAATTATGGTTCACCCAGTATTTAGAAGCAGAACCAAATCTCATGCATTAAATACAGAGATCTGCCCCCATCACGCGTATTAACTACAGAGACGTGCCTCAAGCTCTGTACGAAGAGCAGCTTTTGATGTGGCAGTTCGTTTCGTCTCCTGCTGAGCGTAAAAGCTCACGTCTGCCTTTGTAAAACTAGGCAGCGTATTCCCTTGAATGCGTAAAAGCAATTTGTATAAAGGAAATGTCACTAAACAACGGTCTGGGTCTCTGTGCCGAATCATCTTTACAGCCATCGTCTGGATAGTCGTGCAGTACTCTTTGTCAGAAGTCAGGTTCACTGCATGAATTGACAGGTTCGTTCGAGGAATACGAAGCGTTCCTCGTACACTTCCATGCTGCATTAAAAGCGAGTAGGTTTTACGGCAAAGTGGCGGTATAATAACCTTTTTACGCTGAAGCAGTCTGAAAATACTGCATTACGCGGGTTGTTCTGGAGCTATATTTTACGCTGTGCTAGCGATGAAGCTCTGCTGTACGCTGATGGCTCTGAAGTCATGTCTTACGCCACCCAGTGCTGGAGCTCTGTTTTAAACGGGTTTTAGGTATACTGTGTATAATCTTGCAGCGTAATTTTCATGCTTCTACAAGTCCCCCTTCAAAGTTTTTAAATTCTTCGTAATTTGAAACACTTTGAATGAAGCATGAAATGGTCAAGCTTGACTCGTTCCTCGAGGCTGATTTCTCTGTAAATTTTTGGTAGTTTATTGGGATTCGGTGTGTTCTCCTCTGCCTATAAAAAGGCGAATGGGTTAGCCTATTTTTCCCACACTCCCTTCACCACACAGAGATGACTGCCGAACTTCGTCGGGTCGACTTGAGGAAGAAGAAGATCATGTTCTTCCAGTTCATAAGGAGCCATAAAAAGAGGCATCTTCGAGCAAATGTCCTCTGTAAGGATGGATTATGGAAGGATATCATAGCTTCCTTTGCTCGGGATGATCAGCAATTTCATATGGCGATTCATCCAGGAGAGAGGAAGGGTCACATTCGACCACACAGCTTGCAAGCTGTATTTTTTCCCATCATGATGGTGGACGAGGGTAGACAGTCTGGCCCTGTCTTCCAATATTGAATTGGGTCTGAATCCTAACTCAATCTGTCATGGTGTATAGAGGGTGGGCTTGAATAATTTATACAAGCCCAGTTTTGTATCCTCTCACCATTAATCATTTTTTTGTTAATCGGCCGTGGAAACCGACTAACTGCTTAAGAAGAAGACAAAGATCTCCACCAATATGATAACCTGGCACAGCAAATTCTTGGTGTAATCTTAAGTGAAAATGAGAAACCCTTGGTAGAACAAGGATTTCCATCATATGTAATCATGAAGATGAAAAACCCTTTGTAGGATGGATTTCCATCATATGTAATCATGATTAATAAAATTGTCTTCTTTTACGCATATGATGATTTGCCATATTTTGCTGTGATGCAGTCTGAATAGTGTGCAGCTTCGACACGTCTGAATAACTTTACGCTGACTCTGATAAAAAGAGTATCTGATCTCGTCCATCTTTTATGCGTAACTGAGGATGCGTAAAAACTGCTTTAGCATTTAAGTCGAATATCCGAACTGTCCTGCTATTTTGAACGAGGAGTTACGTAGAATTCTGAACTGTCACTTTTCTGATTAAGAAGAATTTGTTCAGACCATCATCTTCAAGAATGATTCACCAAAAATCTCTTGAAGTAGGGCAAGAAATGGCTGTCAAAACTGGCCATGCTTAAACTTTAGAGAAAAAATTCTGACAGGATTTTGGATGAACTTCCAATCGACCTAAGAAGAAGAGTCCTTTTCAATGCTGAACTCTGTATGTTTTGGGTACTTGGGATGTTTTGAGGCCAAGAAGGAGCATCTTCTGTGTAAACCCTTATAATTGGCCGTCTTGAGAATTGTTCAGATATACGCATACTCTGGCCTGCATATTTTGAGATATGCGGAAAGTCATAGATCCGTAGTGTAGATGAGCATAAAATCATAAGTTTGTTGTCTCTCGAGCGTAAAAGTTGCTGAGCATAAGAACATCCAGGCGTAAAACTGTAGATTTATAGCCTCTAAAAAGAAAACTTCTGAGCGTGTAGTTGTAGATTTGTAGCCTCTGAGCGTAAAATCATAGATTTGTAGCCTCTGAGCGTGAAGTTGTAGGTTTGTAGCCTCTCGAGCGTAAAAGCTATCGAGCGTAAAAGCATCCGGGCATAAAATCGTAGACTTATAGCCTCTGAGCGTAAAATCGTAGATTTGTAGCCTCTTGAGCGTAAAAAGGTCCTTAGCGGAAAAATCGTAGATCTGCTCTGCACGAAAAACTTTTCTAATCCGCTGACTGTCCATCTTCCCTAAATGATAGGCTGACGTGGTCCCCAATCATAACCGAATATTAAATATCGGATTTGGTTAGGAATTTGAAGAGTTACCTGAACTCTATAAATACTTCAAGGCTTTGAGAGAAGAAACCCTTCATCTGTCTTTTGCAAAACCCTAGCTTTCCAAGAACCTTTCCTCTTCGTTTCTTTCTCGAGAACTCTGAGTTTCAGCCATGGCACCGAAACAAACTTCCACCGCTAAGGGAAAAAAGCTGACTCTTCTTCTCGCTCTTCTGCTTAAGCATGAGCGACTCCCATTGGTCTGAGCGAACCTCGCTCTGAACGAAGTATCCCACCGTCAAGATGTGCGCCAGACGTCATAGGTAAAGCTTTTGGGACGACAAAAAATGAAGAAAACCTTTCGCACACGTTGTATGTGAATGCGCTAGGTCATCTTCTGTGCTGAGAGCCTCTTCGAGGAAGATGATGCACAGAGATATTTTATCATTTATGCCCACATTCCTAATGTGTCAGCATAAAAACTCCATATTTTCGCAGTCTGGCATAAAAGCTTTGACTGTCGAAATTTGGCGTATACTACAAACTTTGAGTGTTACGCTCTGAATGAAAGTTTTGGCATAACAACTCAACTTTGGCAGTTTGGCGTAAAACACAGACTGTCAGATTTTTACATATACTACCAATCTTGAATTTTATGCCTCGGAAATAGGTTCCAGCGTAAAAACTCAAGTTTTTACAGTCTTGGCGTAAGCTGCAAGACTATAATGTTTAGTGTAGAAACTGATTTGTTCTTCTTACATTTTGTAGTGGACTTGCAGATACCTCTGTTGGCTGAGGTAATAGGTTCTGCTACTGGGATGCTGAACTCCAATTACCTGGAGGATTTGTCCCACGTGACATTTCCTATTTCTGGAACCCAGTATCCTGAAGGAAGGGGAATTCTGATATCGTCTCAAGGAGAACGAATGCTGTTGAGTATGATCAACGGGGAGCCCCTGACGTCTCTAGATGGGACCAAATATATAAAACCAGCTTTCCTATTCGGGGATATGATTGATAAACAATCCCAGACGAAGCCCAAAAAGGAAAATTGGGTCTTTACTGCTGGGGGCATGGTCATGTACCTGCCCAGGATGCCGAGAGATTATCCTATCTCGGCCTTCTTCCATGCCACGTATCCTAGGAAGATGTCGTGGACCCTGACCCCTAATCTTCACGGCCAGCCGGGGAAGATATTTTATCAGAAAGGATCAGACCAAGGATTATTTGTGAGCCGTCCTTCAGGCCCTGTCGTGCCTTTCAGGGGATTACTGTCGGGCAGCGTCCCGAGTGAAGACACTTCACTACTCCAGCCAGTCCAATTATCAACTTTTTGTAATGACTTCATGGGGCATGGAGGAGTATACCCCAAGGTTAATCCTTGGACCAACGGGTAGCTTACCCCTGGAAATCTTCAATGGGCTCGTTTAGCTGCTTGGGCCCTGAAGCATTTTCAGACGGAGCTGGAGAGCATTGGTCTGTTCGCGGCTGTGAGTGCTACCAGTGTTGGGTTACCTCCCAACCCCAACCTGTTTTTGGCTTTGATGGAGCGGTATATCTCGCTCACTGGGACTTTCGCCACTCCACTAGGGGAGTTAGGATTGGCCCTTCACGAGATAGCAGAGATTTCAAGACTGCCAATGGGGGATACTCCTTATGAAGAGTATGTTCCCACAAACAGGGAGCTGGGGGATACAAACCCTCGGGTAGTGGTAGTGTACCAGGATCTAATGAGCCATTATCTAGCGTGCACCACCTTCTATAATGAGCCCTCTGATTTGGCTCATTCCAACAAATGGGCGTCCTATCTCTTCTTTTATCAGGCCAGAGATGCTAAGCCAAACAAAGTTGTGGATAGCAGGGATAAGCCTTTGAGCCTTCTGAGCGTGCTTAAGGCTCAAATAGTCGATGATCTTATTGAAGACGCTGGGGCTTCAGATCAAGTTCTCGATGAAGGGATAGGGAGTTATCCTGCAGGCACTAAAGCCTACAGTTATATGAGGCATTGCCGAGGCCTCTATCAAAGAAAGCTCAACTGGCTGCCTTCCTCTCTGTATGGCTATGCTGATTGGTAGTACCTGGCATTGCATCTTCGTATCGCATTCATCGTAACACCTTATGGCCTATAGTGCGTTTGGTATTTGGGGCAAGACTAGGCCTGCTCCCTGCCATGATATGCCGGATGCAAGCTGTCCTGAGGGCCATTACTGATGGGCTGCTTGCAGATGAAATATGACATAAAAGCTTTCCCAGGGTAGAATTACCATTCCTATATCTGATGGGATGGTTAATTCTTCACAACCCCAGGGTGATGTCTCCCGGCTCTGCCAGTAGTTCAGGAAATAATTTATTATTGAATTACAAGAATTCCACTTGGAACATGACCACCGTCGTAGACTGTCGACGAGCATTAAATTTTGCTCATAACTAGAAGCTCTTCTGTATCGTCCCCACTGTACATCTCAATCAACAGGGGACGAGACTTTAGGATTCAGGTGAAGGGAAGACCGTTCTTTCTCCTGAAACTTTTTATTGGTTGGTCTGCATTAGACCTTCCCATTTGTTGTACAAAAGTGAAGACCATTGCTTCTTGGAGCCCTATCTGCCTAGTCGGTTCGCCAGGCAGTTTGGGTATGACCAATTGCATGTGGGAAATGCCATCACCAGCTTCAAGTCCAGAGGTGAACTTATTGATGGAGCGAGAGGATGGCGGTACTTCATAATGGGTTATACTGGAGCAACCTTTACTGTGCCAGCGACTTCTCTCTCCATGGAGTTGCGCATCCTCCATTCGTACGCCCAATTTTATGTGGCCGTCAATACCTTCCATAGCGATTTTGATATGTGTGGAAGTTTTAGGATGCCCTCTTATAAGTCCGCTGGAAGAGAGGAAGTCCCATCGATTTTCTCTGACGAAGGTGAAGACTCTGTCGATCCAGATGAGTTTTTGTTGACAGTACTGAGAGGCATAATACCTCCGCCTGCAGAGCCTCTTATTATCTCCAGTAAGCGAAGGGATCCTATTCTGAAAGAGACTTTCCCTCGCAAAAAAAAAAAGACTGTTAGTGGTCCTGTCAGGACTTTCAGCCATGAGGCTCCTAGGAGTGAACCTGTTGTTTCTCCTGTTGGGGATGATTTTTTGACTAGTGGTCCTTCGCCTATTAGAGAGGGAACCTCCACAGTTCCGGTCGACAGTACTGGAGATTCTTTGCTCGAAACTTCTGTCGCTACTACTGCTACTAGTAGTGCAGTGAAGTCACCTTCGAGGCCGAGCAAATTAAGGATATCTTTATCCAGACCAATAATGGGTCCAGCCCCTTCTTCATCTGTAAGTATCTCCAGCGAGATTCTACCTGATGAACCTCGATTGGATCTGGGTGAAGACTTGGATGACTACCCTTAGTCGTCATTTGGTGCACCCTCCTCTCCAGATATGACAGCTTGCTTACCATCATTAAGAAATGATTTAGCTGTACTGGCTGCGGACGCGACATATATACCATCATCCATGGGTAAATGTTGTCCTTACGCCTCTGTTTTTTTTATAGGAAAATTAACATCAGGTTTGATATTAACTTTCTCTTGTCTTCTTTTCAGGGGAAGACACCTTAGAGGAAGGTAGAGCCGATGCAACTTGTGACTTTGTTGCGGATACTGCTGACGAAACAGCGACGCTCGATTTTGAAGGGGCATACTTTGAAGATGTTGTTCCTTTGTCTGTAGCATTTTTGGGTGTAGCCTCGCCCAATACAGTCCCAATATCTTCAGAGGAGGATGAGCCTGTCATCACGACTATGCCTCCTTTGAGTATGTCAGCCACTTCGATCTTTGTTGGTGCCTCTACTTTTATTGTGCCATCTGCTGAAGTGACGACTGTGACGACACCCTCTGCAGTCGTTCCTGGAAGGAGATTCACCGATATTGAAGTCACTCCCAGCGTCCATTCGGATCTCGCCATGATAGTTGAGCAGTATACTAGTATTTTCTACACCACTTTGAAAATACTGATATCAATAGTGCTGGAGAAGAATCTAGGCTTCGAGGCTCTGAGGATGTCCTCCCAGGTTGTGATAGCGCCGATCAAAAATTTTAATGATGCTGGGAGAGCTGATGCGCTGGAGCAAATAGTTAATGGTTTAGAACAACCCATTAACAATTATTTTCAACTATCCCAAGGCAGTATTGATGACCTAATTTAGGCTGAGTATGACTCCATGACTGCGAAACTTGTCGGGGAGATGGAAACTCTGAGCAAGTCCATCGAGGTACAGCAGAAAGAGATGAATGAAGAGCATATCGTATTGGGGTATGTCATTCGCAATCTGGCTAAGTGCGAGGCCAAATATGCGGAAGAGGCAGCGAGGGTCCACAAATTGAAAGATTAACTCACTCTGGTAGAGGAGAGGGTTCTCCCTTCATCGACAGCTAGAGATGTATTAAAGGACCGAATGGAAGCGCTGAGCAGAACCTGGCCCGTGTGGGTATCATCTAGGCAGGTTTTGTACATGCTCGGTCTGAACTATCTACCTTAAACAATGAGGAGGCAAGGTTGGAGCGGGCTCGCGCTAACGTCTTGAACTCTAGGAATGAGAGAATGGCCTCTCTAGCGTGACAGATTCGCGACTTAACTGCTCCTTCCCAATGATGTACCTTTTGCTTTTATATGTAACTTGCTCTTTCTGGAGACAATAAAGAGACTTTATCTGACTTAGGTGGACCCATCATTTTTTTGAATATAAATGATAGGTTAGGGTGAAAGTGATATCAGAGGTAATATGGACGTGATATATTTTCGGTAAGCTTCAGTTGGAAATATCTGTTCAGAGGTTATATGGACATGATAGAATATGATCCAACTAAATTTGTATACAAAATACTATCAGAGGTAATATAGATATGATAGGTTTTGAAGTTCCAAATTAGTTAAACATATCTATTCAGAGGTTATATGGACATGATAGAATATGATCCAACTAGTTATTTGGACGTAGTATTGTCAGAACGAGATCTTCACCATACTCCATTTGAGCAAAGGAGATTAAGCGTAGTACCTCTTCAGGAATTTGTCGTTGATAGGAGCCATTAACAAGTCTCCGTTAGGCTTGGCTAATCTGTAAGCGTCGTTTGAGAATGTTGTCTCGATCACATACGGGCCTTCCCACTTGGGCTGGAATTTACCTTTACTCTTGTGAGTAATGATCATTGGCCTTTTCATAGCTAAAACTAGCTCGCCAACTTTGAACACTCTTTCTTTCACTTTTTGATTAAAAGCTTGGGAAATGCGTGCCTGGTAGAATGCAATGCGCTGTTGAGCTAGGAGGCATTTCTCGTCTAATCCTTCTAGCTCTTGAAGCCGTAGTCGATCATTATTTTCCTGAGTCAACTCATTAGCTACTGCTATTCTGAGTGACAGAATTTGGATTTTAATGGGGAGAATTGCTTCACTCCCGTAAACCAATGAGAATGGGGTACAACCCGTCGGTGCTCGTACCGTTGTGCAGTATGCCCAGAGACATTCTCCTAGCTTCTCGTTCCAATCTCTTTTGTTCGAAGAAACAAACTTTTTTAATAGTTTGATAATGGTTTTGTTGAAAGCTTTTGCCAGACCATTAGAAGCAGGATTATATGTCGTAGAAACCATATTTTGTATCCGATTTTTATCGCAAAATCGATGAAACGCTTGGCTGATAAATTGAGGCCCATTGTCATAAATTATCCTTCGGGGTATCCCGAAGCGATAAATGACATGATGCTTGATGAAGTTGATCACGTTGGATATTTTTACCTCAGCAAGAGGGATCGCCTTTGCCCATTTGGAGAAATAATCCATAATGGCCAATATGAACTGATGACCTCTGGAAGAAGACGGGTGAATAGGACCAATAATATCTATACCCCATGCTTCAAAAGGCCAGGATGCAACCGTAGGATATAAATGTTCAGAAGGTTGGTGTATAAAATCTGTATGAACCTGACAGGCTTTGCATTATCTTGCATATTTTATTGCATCTGTGATCATAGTAGGCCAATAATAGCCCATCCTCCTGATACGATCTTGTAGCTTAGGACCAGGTTGATGTGCTATGTATACGCCGTCGTGAGCTTCACGGGTAATCCGTTGTGCCTTATCATCGGAGAGACATCGTAATAGCAGTCAATCGTAGGTTCGACGATATAGGCATTGTGAAGACACATCAAAATAGAAGCGTAATGATCGTCTTTTGATGGATACTGCTTCTTTAGGATCCTCCGGTAAGATTTTGTATGCCACAAAATCTATAAAGAAACTTCTCCAGTCTCTCTTGGGAGGATCTATGTTCACAGCGTAGCTGCGTTCTATGTGAAAATTATTTTTCACACAGAATAAATCTCTGTTAAGAAGGATCACCGAATTCTGCCTTCTTATAGAAATAGCTAAATCTGCAGCTAGACTAGCTAGGGCATCAGCTTCCAAGTTCTGAGATCGAAGCACATGCTCTAGGAAGAACCCTTTGAAAGACAATGCAATCTCGATCGTTGCTTGGTAATAAGGAATAAGGTCTGGATTACGGACTTCAATATTTCTCTGACTTGATTGACGATCAGCAGAGAATCACCGAAAGCTTCCAGATATTCGACGTCCAATTCTTTAGCGACTTGGAGTCCGATGAGTAAGGCATTATACTCTGCCACATTATTAGAGCAAGGCTCGCTAAGAGAATATGCTCGATGGATGATGAGTTTATCAGGAGTGACCAGGACAATTCCTACTCCAGAAACCACGTTCCCCCTGGGACCAATCTTGGAGGCACCATCGAAGAATAGCTGCCATGTATCACTTTCCATCGCAGAATTATATTCTACAACTTCGTCGAGAATGTCCTCGTATAATCTGGAGGTTTTCGGAATCGGATGAGCAGCTAGAAAATCAGCCAATGCTTGGCCTTTGATGGACTTCTGAGGGACATACACCATATCATATGGTGTTAATAACATTGCCCAAGTCGCGAGTCAGGAATTAAGAACACTTGGCTTGTTCATCAATACCCGAAGAGGATTGAACCTGGAGATGATATGAATAGTCTGGCCTGTAACGTAATGTCGCATTTTCTGAATGGCGAATATTAGGGCCAAGCATTCTTTTTCCACTAGATTGTACCGGTGTTCAGCTCCAACCATCATCCTGCTTAAATAGTAGATAGCCTGTTCATGACCCTCATCGTTCTTCTGTACGAGGAGAGCTCCCAGAGAATGATCCATTGCTCGAACATAGAGCAAAAATGGTCTTCCTATGACGGAAGGCACCAGAACTGGAGGATTAGTGAGGTAGCGTTTGATATCATCAAATGCTTGCTGACAGGCTTCGTCCCATACGAAGGATACACCTTTCTTCATGAGACGAGAAAAAGGCTGACATCTCTCAGAGAGGTTGGATATGAATCTCCGGATATAAGCCAGACGACCTTGAAATCTCCTGAGTTCTCTCAGATTACGGGATGATCGCATCTCTAAGATGGCCTTCACTTTATCAGGGTCCACTTGAATGCCTTTAGCGGTAATGACGAATCTCCGGAATTTGCCACTGGATACACCAAGAAAGGACTTTGGAGGATTTATTTTGAGTTGGTGTTGGCACATCAACTCAAACACTGTCTTCAAGTCTTGGATATGAGTACCTTTGAGGCGGCATTTGACAGCAATGTCGTCTACGTAACACTCCACAATTTTGCGTAGATGCTCATGGAATATGTTACTCATGGCTCGCTGGTATGTAGCCCCGATATTCTTAGTCTGAAGGGCATGACTGTGTAGAAATATACCCCCAATGGTGTCCGAAAGACAGTATGCTTCTCGTCTTCAGGATGCATTTTGATTTGGTTGTATCCTAAAAATCCGTCCATGAAAGACATGCATTCAAAACTGCATGTATTATCGATCATGACGTCTGTAATGGGAAGAGGAAACTCATCCTTGGGACAGGCTGCATTTAGATCTCGATAATCGATGCAGACACGTACTTTCCTACTTTTCTTTATGACTGGGACAACATTGGCAACCCAGTCAGGATGTTGTTCTTTCCTGATGACCCCGCAGGCTATTAACTTTTTGATTTCAGCTTCAATGGTGTCCATCATATCCGGGCGGAACCGACGTTGGTGCTGCTTTACAGGCTTCGAATTGGGCAGTATATTGAGCTTATGAGTAGCCACTTTTGGATCAAGACCTGGCATATCCTCATAATTCCATGCAAAGACGTCGATATATTCTTTTATCAGCGGGATCATCTCTTCCCTTTCTTCTTCGAAAAGATTGTTACTGATAAATATCGGCTTTGGTGAAAGTTTATCCCCAACATCGATTTGGATAACTTTATCTTCAGTGGGTGGTTCTCTCTACTCGAACCAGAGTTTCCATTGTGTATCCATTTGCTGTACCCAGGAGTCATTTTCAAACGGTTCAGATTCTTGTTCGTCTGCTTCGAGAGAATCTGTCAATACCGTATTTGCTGACAATGCTCGTTCGGGTTCGGTACATGAACCGGAGGACGATGGACCATCCTGAGAAAAGGAAATGGTATCCTCACTTGACTCAGAAGTTGCAAAATATACGGTATACCCTAAACCAAAGTAAGTTCGTTGATGGTGGGGATCGCCATGCAACGACATTCGTCTGCCTTTTCCATAGTTGAGGCCTGGCTCTGACTTCAGGTCATAACCTATGCTTTGCATAATCTTCAAAGCCTGTGGGCTATATCTGTGAACCTGTATTTTACCAGCATCGACATCAAGAGAATCTTCTTGTATAATCGGTCTGCTCCGCATGCGACCGAAGACTATTGGATGCTGATTGTTGCAAGTAGGCGGGATAATAAAGATAGAATCTTCATGTGGCCCGTATGTCGTGATGATATTAGATGTTGATGCTACCTCCCACATATACGAATGATAGTAGTCTATAGCTTCCAAAATTTTTTGTGCTATAGGCTCTATATCGTTATGAGGGGAGTATTCCTGATTTGGAAATTGAGCGTCAGAATACTGGAAAAGAGAATTTTTATTATCGTCAGAAACTACGTTCCTGGTTATATTTACATCAGTCGGCTGCTTGTTACGCCGAAGGTTGATGACCAAAGGTGGAGGCTTCTGGTTCAAAGTGATCACTAGAGGATCACCTCCTTGTCCTGACTTGGTTTTGTTTAAGTGGATAGCCATGGGTTCCATGACTTTCGGACGGGTAGTCCGCCTTTTCACCTGAATTGACAGAGGTTGCTCAGCAGATGGTTCTCCTGGCTCCCGATAGGATTCCTCTACCGTCTTGCCTGACACCTCCTTCATGTAGTCTTGGGTTAAGGTCAGCAAACTCTGTTTGTACTATATTTTGGGCATCTACATATTTGAAGCATTGATGTAGAGTCGAAGGAATGATGTTGTGATCATGGATCCACGGTCTGCCCAGCAGAATGTTGTAGGACACCTCTGAATCAATGACATAGCATGTAGCCACTGATCTGAGGTCGCCAATCTGGATCCTCAGACGAATCTTCCCCAACGGCTTACTTTTCCTTGCGTTGAAGCCCACGATTGTAGTAGTGGTGTAAGCCAATTCGCTGGTGTTTGTGGTATTAAATGAAAGAATGAAAGTGTATTTCAACGATAGGGTTTATGCAAAATCCGTGCCCTTTTGTTTACAAACAAACTTGTACAATGTAATCCTATACGAGGATATGGGAGTACAATTTATTTAATCTGGGTATAAATTGCTATAGGTGTCTGATCTATAGTCGATCACTTTAGCCCTTGGACCACACGATGTTGAAGAAGTGCCGTGGAAGACAGGTAGCAGCTTCGAAGGTTGCAGGAGAGGGTGGATGCATGATGCCAAAGTCGTCGATCCCTGCTCTTTGCCTGAGCTCCGGTCTCTCTCTCTCTCTCTCTCTTGACCTTTTGATCTGGTATTGGTTTTCTTGACCAAGTTTCCGACCCTCCAATTTGTCGACCTTGTTCCTTTTTTTCGACCTTGTTCCCCATTGATAGGGTTCTCTATTTATAGAGTTTTGGTGACAGTGACCACTCCGTCGGTGTAAAAACCGAGGAGTGGGAAGTACAACACCCCTTTACACAATGGTTAAGATAACCGATGCCTGCGTATAGATGACCTTTTGAGTGAGCATGTGACGCGTGTCCAACTAAGGGGACAAAACGCGTATATTTGCTGCGAAGATCATGGTGTAGAAGCCACGTAGGTAGGTATCCCTTGTGTAGAAGAGGTTGGCGTAGAAGCCAAATGACTGTCACCCTGGCGTAGAAGCCAAGTAGGCATAGAAGCCGAACAGGCATAGAAGCCGAATAGGCATATAAGCCGAACAGGCGTAGAAGCCGAATAGGCATAGAAGCCGAATAGTCGTAGAGGCCGAGTGGTCGTAGAGACTGAGTGGGCGTAGAAGCCGCGTGAGCACGGATCCTGAATGGGCGTAGAAGCCGCTGCGTACCGTGCCAGAGTGCTGATGTGGACGTCTTAGCCGGAATTACGGCTTTTGAAGATATAATCAAATCTCTTGCAGAGATTTGCCACCATCTTATGCATTAAATACGGAGGCGTATTTTGAAGGTCTGCAGCCCTTCTGTGCATCTGTCGCAGAGACGTGCCATGAGAGAAACTGTCACCGCTCTGTGCAATTAGACGTGGAGACGTGTCTCGAGTCCCGTACGAAGTGCAACTTTTGACGTGGCAGGCGGTTTGTCTACTGCGGAGCGTAAAACAACTCATGTTTACCTCTGTAAAACAAGGCAGCGTATTCCCTTGTATGCGAAAAAGCGATTTACGCTGAGGGGACTTTAGTAAACGACGGTTCGGTGATATTTTAACCAAATTCTCTGCATTAAATGCAAAGATCCACCATCATACTGTGGGGCGCGTCCCGAGGGGTCTGCCATCATTTCCAGCCGTCGTCTGGGTAGCCGTGCAGCACTTTTTGTCAGCAGTCAGAGGTCAGATTCACTGCGTGACTTGACAGGTTCATTTCGGGGAAGACGAAGAGTTCCTCGTACGCTTTAACGCTGCTTTGAGAGCGGATGAGTTTTTATGCCATGGAGGCGATGAAGAACCCTGTTTACGCTGGAGCGGCCTGGACGTACTGTATTTACGCGGACGGTCCTTTGAGCTTTATTCTTCACGCTGTGTTTTAGCAAAAAAAGCTCTGTTGCACGCTTGATGGCTCTGAAGGCCTCTGTTTATGCTGCTCTGCATCAAGAGGCTGCGTAGATCCTCCCAGCGTATTTTTCATGCTTCTACAAGACCCCCTTCAAAGCTTTTAAATTCCTCGGAATTTGAAATGCTTTGAATGAAGCATGAACGGCCCTTCGTAACTCGAAACATTTCTGAATGGAGCGTTGAAACGGTCGATGCTGACTTTATGGCGGATTTATTGGGGACCGCTGTGATCTTTTTCACCTATAAAAAGGCTGGGGGAGTTAGCCTATTCTCCCCACATTACCATTACCATGCAGAGATGATCGCCGGAGTTCGTCGGGTCGACCTGAGGAAGAAGGAGATCATGTTCTTCCAGCATGTAGGAAGCCAAAAAAGATGGCGTCTTCGAGCAAGTGTCCACTGCAACGATGGATCATGGAAGGATATCTTAGCCTCCCTTGCTCGGGATAATCAGCAACTTTGTATGGCGTTGCCCCAGGAGAGAGGAAGGGTCGTCTTTGACCACACAGCTTGCAAGTGCTGTCTTCTCTCGTTGCCTCTGGTGACGAGAGTCAGACAGACTCGCTCTGTCCCGGCTTAAGCGGCGTACGGAGCAGGGGATCTGCAAAATCTATGCAGGCCCAGCTCTGTATCCTTCCGCCAGCGATCTTCTTGTTCACGACCGTGGTGGTCGATGAACTGCCATGGAAGAAGAGGAAGACCTACACCGATGCGAGAACCCTGTAGAACGGATTCTGGGGGCGATCTTCAGACGACGAGGGGGTATCTCCTTTATAGACGGAGTTTCTCTCAGATATAATCATAAAAATGAAAAGAAAACCCTTGTAGATTGGATTTCCCTCATATGTAATCATGACTTTAAACTTTAATAAGATCGTCTTACTTCTTCATATGATCATCTTGCCATACGTTGCTGTGAAGTCTGAATATGTGTAGCTTCGACACGTCTGAATCTTTACGTCGACTATGATAGAAAGAGTATTAGGCCCTGTCCTTTACGCATAACGAATAGTCCATAGAACGCTGTTTAAGCATTTTGAACATTTAGATCTGTCTTGTTGCTAGGACTGAGGGACCGCGTAGAGCTCTAAACTGCTGCTTCTGATGAGCAAAAATTTTGTTCAGACTTCGTCTTCAAGAATGATCTCTCGAAACTCCCTTGGAACAGGGTCGAGGTTTTGGCTGTCAAACTGATTTTGCCATCTTGATAGACGAGATGTTCAGACTGGAGTCTGGATGAACCTCCAATTTTGGACCCGAGAAGAGTAATTTCTCAACGTTTGAACTCTGTATGCTTCGAGTACTTGGGATACTCTGGGTCAAGAACGAGTATCTTCTGTGTGAACTCTTGGCAATTGACCACTTTGGGGACTGTTCGAATATGCGGAAAGTCGTGGAGCGTGAAATCATCAGTCTGTAGCCTCTGGGCGTAAAATACCATCGAGCGTGAAATCGTAGACTTATGGTTCCTGAGCGTGAAGTCGTAGGTTTGTAGCCTCTCGAGCATAAAAGCTACCGACCACAAAGGCATCCGGACATAAAACCATAGACTTATAGCCGTCGAACGTAAAGCTGTAGATTCGTAGCTGTCGAGCGTAGAAAGCTCCTTTAGCGTAGGACTGGAGATCTATAGCCTGTGAGCGTAGAACACCATCGAGCGTGAAATCGTAGACTTATGGTTCCTGAGCGTGAAGTCGTAGGTTTGTAGCCTCTCGAGCATAAAAGCTACTGAGCACAAAGGCATCCGGACGTAAAACCATAGACTTATAGCTGTCGAACGTAAAGCTGTAGATTCGTAGCTGTCGAGCGTAGAAAGCTCCTTTAGCGTAGAACTGTATATCTGTAGCTCCTGAAAAGAAAATTTCTTCGAGCATGAAGTTTGCGGATCTATTGCTTCTGAGCGTAAATTGAGCGCCACCGAGCGTGAGATCATCGATTTGGTATCTGCTGAGCGTAAAGTCGTAGGTTTATGGCCTCTCGAGCATAAAATCTACCGAGCACAAAGGCATCCGGGCGTAAAACCATAGACTTATAGCTTGCGAGCGTAAAACCGTAGATCTGTTGCTGTCGAGCGTAGAAAGCTCCTTTAGCGTAGAACCTGCTGAACCGTCTTGCACGAAATTTTTTTCGAATTTGCTGACTGTCCGTCTTTCAAGGGTAGTGGGCTGACGTAGCATCCAATCATAATCCACTATTAATTGCGAGATTTGGGTAGGGTCTCGAGGAGTCCGTCCGAGGATTCGAGGAGTCGATCCGAACTCTATATATATCCCAAGCTTTTGACAGAAAAACTTTTTATCTGTCTTCTGCAAAAGAGAGCTTTCGACTGTTCGAGTTTTTCTTCGTTTCTTCTCCGAGCACCTCGAGTCTTCAGAAATGGCGCCGAAACAAACCCCCTCCGCTAAGGGAAAGAGTATAGGTTCTTCTTCTTATTCTTCTGCCCCAGCGAGGGAGTCTTCGGTCGGGCAAGGCGAACTTCCTTCTGAGCGAAGTATCCCGCCGACGAGCAGCACACCCGGTCTTAGAGGTAGAGCCTTTGGGGTGACAAAAACGACAAAAAATCCTTCGCACACGTTGAACGTGACCGCGCTAGGTCGTCTTCTGTGCTGATAGCCTCTTTTGAGGAAGATGATGCACGGAGACGTTTTTATCTTTTACGTCCACATTTCTAATGTGCCAGCGTAAAGACTCCATATTTTCGTAGTTCTTAGCGTAAAAGCTCTGGCTACCGAAAATTGGCGTATATCGTAAAATTTGAGTTTTACGCTTGTGGAGGGGATTTCCGGCGTAAAATAACCAAATTTGTACAATCCTGCGTAGAGCACAGACTGTCGTTTCTTTGGTCTGTATGTTTGTGCAAGATTTGCAATGACATATTTTCCTTGCACTTTTGCAGTTGATTTGGGTGAGTCTCCACTGGCCGAGGTGATGGGCTCCGCTGCCGGGATGCTGCACTCGAACTACCTGGAGGATCTGTCCTACATGGTATTTCCCATCTCCGGACCCCAGTATCTTGAGGGAAGGGAGTTTTTGATATTGGCTCAGGGTGAGCGGACGCTGCTGAGCATGATCAATGGCGAGCCCTTGACATATGTAGACGGGGAGCAGTACATAAAGCCGGCTTTCCTCTTTGGGGACATGATTGACAAACAGTCCCAAACGAAGCCCAAGAGGGAGCCCTGGGTTTTCCCTGTCGGGAATTTGGTTTTGTACCTGCCAACGATGCCGAGGGATTATCCCATCTCGGCTTTCTTTCACGCGACGCATCCCAGGAAGATGTCGTGGACGCTGACTCCTGATCTTCACGGCAAGCCGGGGAAGATATTTCATCTGAAAGGAGCTGACCAGGGGTCGTTTGTCAGTCGCCCTTCCGGCGTTGTGACGTTGTTCAGGGGACTGTGCCCGGGCAGTGTCCCGAGTGAAGACAGCTCAGTGATCCAGCCGGTCCAATTGTCGACCTTCTGCAACGACTTCATGGGACGAGGCGGGGTATATCCCAAGGAGAATCCTCGGTGCAACGGGTGGATCGCCCCAACAAACTCCCGATGGACATGCCTAGTTGACTGGGCCTTGAAGCACTTCCGGAGAGAGCTGGAGGGCATTGGACTGTATGCCGCTGTGAGTGCGACGAGCGTCGGGTTGCCTCCCAATCCTAATTTGTTCTTGGCACTGATGGAGCGATACATTTTGCTCACTGGCACCTTCGCCACTCCACTGGGGGAGCTGGGATTGGCCCTCCATGAGATGGCAGTTGTCTCGAGACTGCCGATGGGGGATACCCCATACGAAGAGTATGTTTCCACCATCCGGGAGTTTGTGGACTTGGACCCTCGGGTGGCGGAAGTGTATCAGGAGCTGATGTGTCAATACTTTGCGTGTACCGCTTTTTATAACGAGCCTTCTGATTTGGCTCACACCACCAAGTGGATGTCCTACCTCTTCTTCCACCGAGCCAGGGCTGCCAAGTCGGAAAAAGTCTCGGGGGGCAAGAATGAGCCCGTGAACTGTTTGGGCGTGCTTAGTGCCCAGGTCGTGGAGGATCTTATGGAGGAGGCTAAAGCTCCGGATCAGATTCTCGTCGAGGGGGTAGGAAAGTACCCTGAAGGCATTAAGGTCTGTAGTTACTTAAGGCGTTATCGCAGGCCTCTGTCTAAGGAAGCCCAGCTGGCTGGTTTCCTCTCGATATGGCTGCGTCGAGTAGTAGTGCCTGGTAATGCGTCCGCAGACCGCATTCACCGGAACATCCTGTGGCCGACAGTGCACCTGGTGTTCGGGGCAAGACTGGGCTTGCTTCCTGCCATGGTGTGCGGTATACAGGCTGGCCAGAGAGCCATGACTGATGGGTTGCTCGTCGATGAAGCTCGGCGTGAGAGTTTTCCCCGGGTGGAATTACCATACCTGTATTTGATGGGATGGTTAATTCTCCACAATCCCCGGGTGATGTCTCTTGGCTCCGGTAGCAGCTCGGGGGGTATATTCTTGCTGAATTACAAGGACTCTCCCTGGAATGTTAGCACAGTTTTAGACTGTCGGCTGGTGTTGAACCTCAGCTACTGCTGGAAGCTCCTTTGTACTTCCCCTCCTGTATATCGCAATCAATCAGGGACGAGGCTTAAGGATTCATGTGGAGAGAAGACCGATCTTTCTCCGGAAGCTTTTAATTGGTTGGTCTGCATTAGGCCCTCCCATCTGCTGTACAGGAGCGAAGAGCATTGTTTCTTCGAGCCCTACCTGCCTAGTCGGTTTGCCAGGCAGTTCGGGTACGATCAGTTGCACGTGGGCAACGCCGTCACCAGCTTCAGGTCCAGGGGCGGACTCATTGATGGAGCTAGAGGGTGGCGATATTTTATCATGGGTTATACGGGAGCAACCTTTATCGTGCCGGTCGTTACAACCTCCACGGAGCTCCGTATTCTCCATTCTTACGCCCAATTCTATATAGCGATTAACACCTTCCATCGCGATTTTGACATGCGTGGAAGCTTTAGGGTGCCTTCTCCTAAGCCTGGGGGAAGAGTCGAAGTCCCCTCGGTTTCTTCGAACGAGGGTGAGGAGTCTGGTACTCCGGATGAGCCTCTGGTGTCGGTGCCGAGGTGTGAAGTGCCTCCGCCTGCGGGGGCTTTGGTAGTCTCTTCTGGGAAGCGACGGGCTTCTGCTCCGAAGGAAGCTTCTTTTCGTAAGAGGAGGAAGGAGACGGTTGCTCGTCCTCTCCGCATTCTTGGTGTTGAGGCTCCCGGGAGTGAGCCTGTATCTCCCCATATCAGGGATGATTCTTTTGCTGGAGGTTTCTCCCCTTTTAGAGAGGGACCTTCTACAGTTCCGGCCGGCGGCGCCGGAGAATCCTCGCTAGAGGTTGCTGTCGTGGCTACTGCTCCAGGTAGCGGAGCGAGATTGCCCGTGTGGCCGAGGCAGATGGGAGAATCTTTCCCGAGGTCAGCAGCGGGTAAAACTCCCGCCGTGTCAGCGAGCACGTCTAGCGAGATTCCATCTGATGAACCTCGACCGCGTCTTGGTGAAGGCTTGACAGAACTCTTGGTGATGTCGGTCGGCCCACCTCCTTCTCTAGGTATGACAGTTCGCATTGCGTCATTAAGGCGTGGTTTAGCTACATCGGCTGCAGATGCGTCGTATATGCCGTTGGCTTCGGGTAAATGTCGTCTTTATGTCTCCCTTTAGAAAGATTACCATCATACTGATATCAACTTTCTTGTCCTTTTCTCAGGGGATGGCGTCCATGGAGAGCATAGCGTTGAAGCGCCTTATGGCTCTGCTCCGACTCCTGGCGATGATGTGGAGGCACCTGACTTCGAGGAGGAAATGTCCTCGGGGGCTAGCTCGTCCAGAGTGGTTTCGTCGTCTCAAGAGGAGGACGAACCCGTCATCATGACTGTAAACCCCCTCACCCAAAATTAGGTTTACTTGGCTTATATAGTAGAATTAGGGCTAGTTTGAACCCAATTAGAATTAGAACACGGCATTTAATTTAAGTACGAAACAATTATGACACGTAGCGCACCTTACCGTTGCTCGATAATTGGAGCACCTCACTAGACGTTGCCTATCTACGAATTTCACAACATTGACCTAGACGTGCCCGCCTACCTTTCTGGCCCTTGTGCAACTCATAATATTGCTTTCTTGTGCTATATTTTAGTCGCACAATAAACGTCGCGGACGTTATTTATTAATTATAAATAAATTCTAACTTTGTACCCCTGTGCGTTCCAATCGGAATTTGAGACACAATCTTGGCCGTTTTGTACAACCATAAGTTTATTAAAATTCTACACTGTCCCCTCTACGCCCTAACACTTGTGCCCCGCCTAAATTTAATCTCCTGTACTCCTAATTAATTCTAGAACATCGTGCGCATTTTGATTTAATTAATTAAATTCAATTTCTGCCTTTGTGCAATTTTCCAATTGTTGGAGGACTTTTATGCAAAAATGCGTTAAGATATCCTCACCATTGGACATTTCATAAAGAAATCTATTTTTCCCTTTACATGGATTTTTCTATAAATTTTTGGATGTGCAACGCGCACATCGCCCCATTTATTTTAAACTCATCCTCGCATTTTAAACCATGTAAATTCTAGCCCAACATCTTCATGTGAGGCCAAGACCCACTCCAAGGATTGTAGTCCAAGGCCCAACCCCAAGGATAGTTGACCAAGTCAAATCAATTCTAGGTCACACCAACCCCTTTTTATAAATACTCTTTACATTATTTTTTTTCTTTTCTATATTTTTCCTAAAACCTAAGAAATAGGCAGCCGACCCCATGTACTCTGCATCTTCTTCTTCTCCCTCAACCGACCCTTCACCCGCTAGGATCTCGCCGGAGCTCCTCCTAGCCTGGCCAACTGACCCTCCTCCCCGTTCTTCTCCATCACACGACCCTTTCCCAGCCTTCTCCGCCGCCTGAAGCCTCCACCTCGTCGACAACTCCTCCCTGCTCGACTCGACCCGCCGGAGTCGAGCAGCAGCCGCCCGACCCGTGAGCCGACCTACTCGCCAGGTTCCTTGCAACCGAGCTGCACCAACATCGAGATTCCGACGCGTCTCGACGCAGCAGCGTACACGCGTGAAGATTTTATTGGAGAGGCCGACCACGGCAACCCTTCCCACGGCACCCTTATCTCCGCATGGTCCCACCGTACGGTCCCAGCATGGCCCTCTTCGATCGTTACTGTGCTCGCACGAGGTCCCGAGTGCCACAACGAGTTCCACGCCGAGCAGAAACGACCACCTCTATTCGCCCGATGTCTCTGCGCCGTCGTCAAGAAGATACCCTTGTAGCCTCCGCTAGTCTAGCCTTTACCTGAAGAGCCGAGCTAGTCCAATGTCGGAGTGCAGAGTCTATATATACTACAGTCGAGACTCAAGATGCTGTTACCACCCTTTTCGTTTGACAATAAGAAGAAGGAATATCAAACACAAATAAAGATGCAAACAAAGGAGATGATGGCCATTCACGTGCAAATACACAAAAGCTTGGAAAATTTAGTATAGCCCCAATCAATTGACTTGTGGATGATCCTTGAGACATAACTTGGTAACCATGCCCAGCAAATTGGACCAACTCTCCAAGGTTATGGGTATCCTAATTATCATCCTCGTTATTACCAGCATTCCAGTCGCCATCCTCTTCATCACCACCATCATCATCATCGCAGCATCGTCATCTCATCGTCGTTAACCTCTCTTCGTCAACGTCCAGCCGATCCCGTGCACATACACCAAGGTTCGAATCTGCCCTACCTTCTTATTTTGTATGTGTGCTTGAGTATATGTTATTAGGACATTAGTATTTCTGTACTACAGTAGCAGATAGCAGACCTTGAGTCGGTAAACCCAACTCGCGTTCGTGCACGTACACGTACACGTATGCAAAAATTATTCAATCTAGTATAAATATAATTGGGTTAGTCATTAGCATATTATTAGTGTTATATATATTTATGTACATATTTAATATATATATAGTTATGTAAATAAATTATTGGTTACCTTATTATATAATTATATTGATATATATGTAATGCCTAATTAAGTAAATACTAATTTATAATTGTGACCATATACGTATGTATTATACGACCTTAGGATGCCGTGGACTGTCCCGTATTTGCCCTTGACCCTGTTGACCCTAGGAACAACGTTGTAGTCTGCCTTGTGTACACCGACGCACTGGCGGGATCGTGTTAGTTGACTGACTTAATGTGTACAGTACTTAAAGACCCGACACCCGCGTAATTCAACGCATAATTGACCGTGTTAGATGATTAGTGCCACCCCTAGTGTACCCGAGCCCAGTATAAATATTGTTGTGTGTGTGCTAGTGTAATGACTAATGAATTTTATTGTATGATGTTATATGTACATAGGATGTTGGATTTATTCTGCGCGACTTTTGGAGTAGGTTATTGGTACATCGCAGCTTCCTTACCAGGCAAGTATACCTTGCCATTGTACTATTATTTTTATTCCATATGTTGCATGCATTTTTATTTTTTGTTTTTTCATATATTTTAACTGTTATATAAAAATGCGCGCGACGGTGTCATCGCGGTATGTTTTTATTTACGTATTTGCATTGACCTTGTTTATGAGACTACCCCATCATCATGTAGCATCTTTAGGTTCATTGGCCATGACACAGTTGTTACACGAGTTGTGAGTCTCATGTAGATCACGGACTTGCGTGCAGGTTGGCCTCCTGTACGTGTGGGCCGTGCGTTAGGAATAACTGCTGTTAGAAACTTTCCATGCTAGAAGACTTAGCAGTTATTAGAGGTCTATGGACGTAGCCTATTGTAGTACGGTGGTCCCATCCTTGTCCTTATTTGGTTGCAGGATTGGGCTAGGGTACTAAGGATAGGCTATGGACCAAATCGTGTCATGGATGTGACATGCTTAGAGCATGGGGTAGGGAGAACAACAAGTATCACATTTGGGCTCCTTTGCACTTTCCTTGTGTAACCCGTACGCTCCGCCGGAGATGCGCGATCATGATGACACCTATACTACTTGGCGGGCCTCCGCCGTTCAAAAGACGACGTGCCTTTGTACGCCCCTGGATCTCCAAGAGAACCATGCCAATCCTATTTATGGCCAGATAGCCCACTTGTTAGAAAGTTGTTCTCAAACTGCATTCACATAGATGGTTAGGCGACCCCAATAGATGTTTATTTTCAGTACTTTATTGGCATGTGTTTAAGTATCTTGTTATGTCCCTCTGAGGACCTGGTCCGCTGCCAGGTGTACCTGTTTCTTGAGTATTTGCAGGAGCGTAGATTTGGATGGTTATAGATGCTTCGTGGATGTCTTCTCTTCGAGCCGTGATTGATAGCTGGTACTTATATTGTTTGAGTGAGTTGTACTTATATTGTATTTACTTTTCCCATTTGAGTTGGTAGTGGATTTGTTTCCATACAACTATCATCCTTAGATACTTCTTATTGAGATCTAGTTTCATAGATACTGTTTATTTATCTCTATATGATTTTGGTGGATGAGATTTAGATTTTACCCTGTGACTTGTATTACAGTTATACCACTTGTGGATTTGATATTCATATTATAGCGTACGTGTGAATTTGGTTTCCATATATTAGAGTTGCCATATCCATGCGGCTGGCATGCTTATGTGTCCTAGTCCTACGTATTTTGGGACTGGGGCGTGACATGTTTTTGTGGTGGCCCATGCAGGTCGAGAGCATATTGTCTCGGTTACGTTACTGTACCGAACAAGCCTGCACCTAGGACTAGAGTATAGGATCTCATCCACATTGACTATGATTCATCTTCCTCCTATCTGTTCTATTTGAACAATTGCATCATGCTTGATTCACGTGCTTCCCTAATAGTTCTTTAAGTATAGCCTTCTCCTAGAATATAGAAGTCCCTATTATTAGGATGATAATTATGGTAGCACACCTATTTAGAATACAACGAGAATATAGATTCACCACTAAGTTTAGAATATTTAGTGAATCCTAGAATTTCTTATCTCTAGAATTGGTTTACCATTATCCCCTGATGTATTATGAAGACTTGAGAGTAGTATAGACACTACTAGAGTTAGTTAGAAGTTTACCATAATGTTTGCCCCTAGCATTGAGAAACCAATAGAAAACCAAGGTGAATATTAGGACTGAACCTAATCTTCGCAGTTAGACAAGTATTGGGGAACTGTAAATTTATATTCTTGCCTCGAGATAGGCAGACAGTACCTTAGAAAGCCAAGAGCAATGCATAGAATATTTTCCTAATCATACCTCAAACATAGCAACTAGCGATACCACTCCCTTAGAGAACCATGATGCTATCTAGAGCCCTCTATCTTAATTTTATATATTGTTCCTCTGAAACCCTAGCGCTCGCTATTCGCGCGACGACTAATCATGTTTTCTCTTCTTCATCTTTTAACTCGTGCCACTTGCCACCTTTGACCATAGACCAAATGATTATACTCTACGATAGGATATATAGTTTACTATAGTGATAGTTGCGATCTTGAATTTTGAATTACGTAACTTGTAGTTAGAATTTGATAGTTGAGCATTCACCTAGATTATAATTTTATGGTTATACCTTAGTTTTAAATCATGTAACTTGTACCCCATCTCAATGTAGGTTATATCCTCTTTCCCTTTGACGGCCAGTAACTCTTCTATCCCCATGATTGACATATGTTCTATGAGCACTATGATTAAGACTTAAGGTGACCCTTACCTATATAATACAATAGGAGACCCTAATAAGTACCAAAAACCTTTCCTCATATACCCTAATAAGAGTTTATGTTCTATGTACATGTGCAAGGTTATTTTTTTGTAGGATCCTCTTAAGACTGTCACAATACTAGTTTAATTCTTTTAAGATGGGTAGTATGTCTCACAACCTAGTATCACATAGTCCACTTGACCCATCGAGGCAGTGTAACTGAATAACATTAATTGTATGCTAGCATTAGACAACAATGTTTATTCAGACGATAGAATTTAGAGGTCCATGACCTATTTGGACGACTAGCGACTTAGACAAGGAGGTTGTATGATAACTGTAGAGATTGTAGAGTCTTTATTATTATTGCATATTTTGTTTTGTTTTGTGAACTTGAATTGACTTGTACCTCCTTTCATCATCATCTAGCGTACTTATATTTGTTGTACCCCTTGACTTATGCTGCTATTATAGCCTAGTTTTTGCAAGCTTATTCCTTATCGAGTTTGTTCATGACATATGTATTTGTGGGTCGATACACTAATACATTTCAGAATCAGTGTATTACGGTCTGATCAACCATAGTGCGCTTGATTCGTCCTTCGCAATAATACCTTACGTGGATTGAAATATATAATTGACTAGTAGACACCTGTATTTGCCCTCTAGATATGTCTGAGCGGGTCGTATCGGTTACATAACTGTACTAATATGAGCATACGAATATGGATTTACCAAATAGGATTTCAGTCCACAACTGCCTTGACAATTCCCATTGGATTCCTTGAAATTGATCCCTATACTTGCATTCTATTACTTCTCCCTTGAACTCTTATTTATTGATCTACGTCTTCCCTTATTTCGAAAAGACGAAACATCTTGCTTGGTATAAGTTTGACATATAGATAGTACTAGATATCCTCATAGGCCAATCACATTGTTTGGTGACTACTTTTTTTTAAATGATTAAGGGAACATCATCGACGATATGTTTGGTGTTAAAGACTTTGATGATTCAATAGCATGATTAAATAATTTGGGACATAGTCTTCTTAGATGTATAGCCTTAGATGATAGATGGGTAAATTCTAAGTTGGGTAGCAGTGCATTGGCAACTCGAGAGGAATTTCTTTTAGATTGTGATCAAGTAAGATTAGATTGGGAGATTCAAGTCACTTTAATTTTGAGAAATTTTAAAAGAAGGATTTAGATAATGAGGATTTAACGAATTTTAAAATCTTGATATTGCGGACCATATATTTAATTTTTGAGCACATGATTTAAATCTTGAATATTTAAGGATGAATCATCGATTTAAATTTCGAGGATAAATATAGAATTTTAGACTTGAACAATTGGGGAATTAGATTTAAATTTTACAATTTAATGCTTGAATTAAAAGTTCAGTTTTGATTGTTGGGTCATCTATTTGAAATATAGAGGATGTAAATTGAGTTAAATATTTGAAGAGTACAAAATTCTTAAGTTGAGAATAGGAATAAGATTTGATTAGAACTGTTTATTGTTCAAAGTCTAGAGGAGATTATGGTAGTTGGAAATTGTGATATAGATTTTGATGTGGGATGTCATATAGACTTGAGTTAGATTTGGATGTTGATTATTTAAAAATCGAGAAGAGATTACGACAGGTTGAAATTTGATTTAAACAATGGTTATCTTAATTTTGAAGTGATCGCGATAGATTTGAATAGATTTTGTTATTTAAATTTTTGAAAGAGACTGCGATTGACGTACCTTATGTACGAATGTGAAGGATTTAATAAATTATGCCTTATCTTAATTTCGAGGACGAAATTATTTTAAGTTGGGTAGATTGTAAACCCCCTCACCCAAAATTAGGTTTACTTGGCTTATATAGTAGAATTAGGGCTAGTTTGAACCCAATTAGAATTAGAACACGGCATTTAATTTAAGTACGAAACAATTATGACACGTAGCGCACCTTACCGTTGCTCGATAATTGGAGCACCTCACTAGACGTTGCCTATCTACGAATTTCACAACATTGACCTAGACGTGCCCGCCTACCTTTCTGGCCCTTGTGCAACTCATAATATTGCTTTCTTGTGCTACATTTTAGTCGCACAATAAACGTCGCGGACGTTATTTATTAATTATAAATAAATTCTAACTTTGTACCCCTGTGCGTTCCAATCGGAATTTGAGACACAATCTTGGCCGTTTTGTACAACCATAAGTTTATTAAAATTCTACACTGACCCCTCTACGCCCTGACACTTGTGCCCCGCCTAAATTTAATCTCCTGTACTCCTAATTAATTCTAGAACATCGTGCGCGTTTCGATTTAATTAATTAAATTTAATTTCCACCTTTGTGCAATTTTCTAATTGTTGGAGGACTTTTATGCAAAAATGCGTTAAGATATCCTCACCATTGGACATTTCATAAAGAAATCTATTTTTCCCTTCACATGGATTTTTCCATAAATTTCTGGATGTGCAACGCGCACATCGCCCCATTTATTTTAAATCCATCCTCGCATTTTAAACCATGTAAATTCTAGCCCAACATCTTCATGTGAGGCCAAGACCCACTCCAAGGATTGTAGTCCAAGGCCCAACCCCAAGGATAGTTGACCAAGTCAAATCAACTCTAGGTCACACCAACCACTTTTTATAAATACTCTTTACATTATTTTTTTTCTTTTCTATATTTTTCCTAAAACCTAAGAAATAGGCAGCCGACATGTACTCTGCATCTTCTTCTTCTCCCTCAACCGACCCTTCACCCGCCGGGATCACGCCGGAGCTCCTCCTAGCCTGGCCAACCGACCCTCCTCCCCGTTCTTCTCCATCACACGACCCTTCCCCAGCCTTCTCCGCCGCCTGAAGCCTCCACCTCGTCGACAACTCCTCCCTGCTCGACTCGACCCGCCGGAGTCGAGCAGCAGCCGCCCGACCCGTGCGTCGACCTACTCGCTAGGTTCCTTGCAACCGAGCTGCACCAACGCCGAGATTCCGATGCGTCTCGACGCAGCAGCGTACACGCGTGAAGATTTCGTTGGAGAGGCCCACCACGGCAACCCTTCCCACGGCACCCTTATCTCCACATGGTCCCACCGTATGGTCCCAGCATGGCCCTTTTCGATCGTTACTGTGCTCGCACGAGGTCCCGAGTGCCACAACGAGTTCCACGCCGAGCAGAAACGACCACCTCTATTCGCCCGACATCTCTGCGCCATCGTCAAGAAGATACCCTTGTAGCCTCCGTTAGTCTAGCCTTTACCTGAAGAGCCTAGCTAGTCCAATGTCGGAGTGCAGAGTCTATATATACTACAGTCGAGACTCAAGATGCTGTTGCCACCCTTTTCGTTTGACAATAAGAAGAAGGAATATCAAACACAAATAAAGATTCAAACAAAGGAGATGATGGCCATTCACGTGCAATACACAAAAGCTTGGAAAATTTAGTATAGCCCCAATCAATTGACTTGTGGATGACCCTTGAGACATAACTTGGTAACCACGCCCAGCAAATTGGACCAACTCTCCAAGGTTATGGGTATCCTAATTATCATCCTCGTCATTACAAGCATTCCAGTCGCCATCCTCGTCATCACCACCATCATCATCATCGCAGCATCGTCATCTCATCGTCGTTAACCTCTCTTCGTCAACGTCTAGTCGATCCCGTGCACGTACACCGAGGTTTGAATCTGCCCCACCTTCTGATTTTGTATATGTGCTTGAGTATATGTTATTAGGACATTAGTATTTCTGTACTACAGTAGCAGATAGCAGACCTTGAGTCGGTAAACCCAACTCGCGTTCGTGCACATACACGTATGCAAAAATTATTCAATCTAGTATAAATATAATTGGGTTAGTCATTAGCATATTATTAGTGGTATATATATTTATGTACATATTTAATATATATATATAGTTATGTAAATAAATTATTGGTTACCTTATTATATAATTATATTGATATATATGTAATGCCTAATTAAGTAAATACTAATTTATAATTGTGACCATATACGTATGTATTATACGACCTTAGGATGCCGTGGACTGTCCTGTATTTGCCCTTGACCCCGTTGACCCTAGGAACATTGTTGGAGTCTGCCTTGTGTACACCGACGCACTGGCGGGATCGTGTTAGTTGACTGACTTAATGTGTACAGTACTTAAAGATCCGACACCCGGGTAATTCAACGCGTAATTGACCGTGTTAGATGATTAGTGCCACCCCTGTCACGACCCGCACCCGGTTTAGGGGCACGAGTGCGTGGGTACGTCCAGCCTACGCCGCAGCATCAGCGGTAGAACGCTGTCTAGGTCATGTAACTATCTAATCAACTAACGTGAATACCCAACTCCATAAGGAGACGTGGATATCATAAAATAATGCTAGAAATACTCAATCACATAAACTAAAGCACGATGAGATATCAAGGCAAGCAAGAAATACAAGACAAGTCTAACGACAAAAGAATCATACCTGCAATCATTAACTTCCAATCCTCAAGTGTGTCAGAAACCAGTCTACTAAGGTCACAGTCTGGAAAAATATTTTCCAGTCAGGAAGGAGCAAAGTACATCTCTAAATAGCAGTTCTATATTAATGATATAAACTATGTAGCAGTTCTAGATGGAAATATACCAGAAGCATGTATAGGTACGAGAAATAAAAGAAATACTGGAAATACTGTAAGTAAATGCAGGAGAAGAAACAATATGTCCATGAGCAAGAACCTATGACTAAGTGTGTGAGTACTAGCTTTAACATGTGATCGGCTTGGGAACTTGATCAGGCTGGTTACATGTGATTAGCTATGATTCATGTAAGGTCAGGCTAACCGTTGGTTAGCTATGATGCATGTAGAGGTCAGGCTAATCACACGTAACAGCTATGAAGCATGGAGATGGTCAGGCCGCACCCGACGTGAGATGTGGGGTGAGCTATGATGCATGAAAAGTTGGGTATGATCACATATCTACACTAAAATACTCCCCACCCCCGACTGGTATAGTAGATCCAATCATGGTACGCTATGGCACGGGATTTCCTAGGGAGGTAGCAAGTCTCCCCGGAAATCAGTGTCTGTACATGCACAAGATAACAAGGAAACAAGTCTTGTACAAGCTACACCATGAATAAGGAATAACATCTCATGACGAGATCCGTATATACCAATCCGTGTAACCAACGTGTCAAGAGCATGGATATCTATACTAGATACAGTGAACATAGGAGATATCATAAATTAGAAACTAATCAGAGAATGTACTCGCCTTGGGTCCTTAGCTGGTAATTATCGATGTCCTGTCCCAGAGTATCGTCTGGAGGATCCAACAGTCCTAAAAATACATCACAATAACACTTGTATCAGGTGCTACCCTAACACACAGTCTATAAACACTGACCTCAGGGCCATGCCAGGCAGGGCACTAGTCAAACTAGGGTTATCGAGTGTATTCACCAATTAAACATATTGTTAATAATTAAACATAATACATATAGATTGTTATTCCAAAGAATATACAAAATAGGTATAACTGTATGTACATAAGTGGAAGTATATATTTTATTTATGTGAAAAATTATACATCACTCATACATACAAACTAGTATACATGTACCAAAATACATATTAACTTATATTATATATATATATATATATATATACATACCAAAATAATACAATACTATATACAGGTAAATATACCAAAATATGTTTTACAAGTACATATATATCACTGTTATTATTAAATATATACTAATACTAGTACATCACATTAAATACATATACAATATTAATTGTATGTACAAAAAATATATATATACATTATACTAAGTATACATATTTGAATAAACATCTCATTTACTAATATATATAATTTCCATCAATTACATTAATAGATATATGTAAAATATATACTTTCAAATAAATAATACTTGTATATATATAAACATAATAATAATACTTGCATACGTACTAAAAAGAATGTAACCTAATATAGGTATATATCTAAAATATATACCAATATAAATTATACTAGCTATAGTTGTATATTTACTAAATTACGTACATTTATATATTAACATATATCAAATACGTTCATATACATATATATGTGTATATATTTTTATACCAAAAATAGTACGTATACTATTATATTTTATATACCAAAATACGTATATATATCATATATGCAAAAGTACATATTAGAATATACATATATTATGTATATTTATACACATTAAATATATATACATTCATTAGATATATACACATTAATATACATATTAATTATATATACACATTAATTAGATATACATACATGTATATTTATACACATTAATTAGACATATATACATGTATATACATATGTACATACATTCCTCATTTATACACATACATGTATATACGTATGTACATTACATATATATTTATTAAATCATACATATACATACTAAAAACTATACCTATACATGCTAATTACAGGGAAAGGGGAAGAGTGAAGAGAGGAGGAGCTTACTGGTGGTCGGCTGGCCGGAGTACGGCAGTGAGGGCCGGAGTAGGGTGCCACGAGGAGGAGGGGAGAATGGAGCAGCGGGGACAGGGTGGCCGGACCGGAGGGCAGCGGCTGCGGGGAACTCGGCCTGGCCGGTCGGAGAGGTGAACGCAGGGAGGAGCCCGGAGAAGAACAGCAGCGGCGAGGAGCAGTAGATGGTGGTGGTGGTGGCTTTAGGTGATGGAAGGAGGAGGTGGTGGTGGTAATGGTGGTGGTGATAGTTGGTGATGGTGGAGGAAGTCTGCCGGCTGCAGTGAATGCCGGAGGGATGTGCAGTCGGGGAAGAGCGGGGCCGGCCTGGGTGGTTGGCCGCCGGACACAGAGGGAGGAGGACTGAGCAGCGGGTTGGCCGCCTCGGGTGCAGGCTCGGCCGGGGGAGTCGGCCTGGGTGCAGTCGCAGCGGGTCGCAGCGGCAGAGGGAGCCGCCGGGGTTGGTCAGCGGGGAGTCGGGGCTCGGCTCGGTGTGGAGGGAATGCAGGGAGGAGGCTCCGGGGATGCAGGGAGTCGCCGCCAGCGGGTCGGCTGAGAAGAGGGCCACCAAAAAACTGATCAGTGGCCGCCGGAGGATCGGCTGGCTGAACGCCGGAGTACAGTAGATGATGGGGGGAATGAACAGTATTCCCCCCTCCAAATTTGAATTTGAATTCAAATAAAATAAAGAAGAAGGAGAAGGAAGAAGGAGAAGGAAGAGAACAGGAAAAGAAAGGGAAGAAGAAAGGAAGAAGGAGAACTCCTACGTTGGAGTTGAGGAATTGTGGAGGCTTGTGAGGAGGTGGGGTTTCCTAGGTTGTCTAGGGATTAGGGTTTGATATTACTTTAAATAGGGGGAGAGGGTTTGTAAATGAAAGGTTGTGATTGACCCCCTTTGAATGAGGGGTCCAGATTTGACATGGAGATTTTCATGTGGGAATGAGGGTGTTGACTAGTCAATGTTGGGCTTCTCCATTGGTTTAAACAAATGGGTGTTGACACCAAAAATGAAAATTGCAAATTAACCCCCTTAAATTTAGGTATTTGCACAGACGCATAAAATAACTAAAATTTGGCGGGCGATTCGGGGTCTGGTGTTTTGTAGGGTCAGGGGGCGCTGTAAGTTTGGTGTGGGCTAAAATAGCAGGGCACTGGAATTAAATTGGAATTTCAGAATCAGTTTAAATAGTATCCTCAATTTAATTAGAAATAAAATACAAGTTGTGTTCTAAAATTAATTAGGAGTATATGGGGCCAAAATTAGGTCAGGTCATCGATACCAATAATGAAGAAGACTCAGAACAGAATATTACCCTAATTTGGGCCACACGAAAAATAGGTCAAGATTACCTCCAATTTCAATTGGAACGCACAACGATACAAAATAGGGATTTATTAAATAACGTCTGCGACGATTTTTGTGCGGCTAGAAATAATGCACAGAGAGCATAATTATGAGTTACAAAAATAGCAGAATGGAAGGCGGGCATGTCTAGGACAAGATGGTGAAATTTGTTGGAAGACAAAAGTCAGGGTAGCGCTCCAATTACCGAAGCAAAGGCAAAGCGTAAATAATTTATTAAAATACGATAATTAATTACAAACTCCAAGAATTAAATTCTAGATAAAATAATTAAATACAGAATTCCATAATTCGGACAGGTGTTCGTCTACTGGGCTTCTAGGTCAATTCTGCTAGCAAAAAAAAATAATGAACACTGTATCTAATACTATATTTAATTACACATCACATAATTATTTAAATTAAATATACTATCATGCAAATTACTTAATTGTAACTACCATAATATTAAATATTATAAAAAGTCAAAATTACCCCTGTTTCCAGAATGTGGTAGTGACAAGTCTACCCACCTTAAAAGAATTTCGTCCTCAAAATTTAAAATTCTCATAGTAGTGTTTATTTATACACATTATTATTTTCCCTCAAAGTTTAAATTCATCATCCATGAAATTAGGTAATAATCCACAATGTCTTTCAACAATTTGTCAAAAATTCCAAAATTATTGCATAACCTGCAAAATCCTCGAATAAAATCAAAGTCCATTTTTATCAAAAATTTTCCTTGAAAGTTTTAGTTAATAATTCAATATTCAGAATTTAATATCCATTCCTCAAATTTGATTTTTATCAATGCACAAATATAAAAGGTAATCTCGTCCCACAGAGTTGAATTCATACATTAATCCATCAATGATTTATAACTCGATTTCCTCTTCCTCAAAATACTCAACAATGCGATACTTATGGATTCTCTAATTGCAACATCCCATATAAAATTCTAAAATTCATAACTTGCAATTAAATAAATATATTGATAAATCTCCCAAAATTTCCAAATTTAATAACCAATTTAATCACATCACAATCTTCCTGGAATTAATAAGTCATAAATTCTGCCATGTTAAATTCTTGGTCCTTTATTTAAACCGATGTTTATCCTCGAATTTAATCATCTTGCCTCTCTTGTCAAGTTATAACTCTTTCATTGATCTTCGTCGTGGTTAAACCCCATTAATCATGGTCTAAGAAAATCTTTACTACAATCATACAACATGCAACCTAAGGGGATGTGTACGGTCATAGTGTCTTTTGTCATGGTATTGCTGTCTCTGTATCAGGGGTACTACTAACTACATTATAACAAGAAATCATGCATGCAAGCTACGGTACTAAGGTATCAGTCAATCAATCAAATAGATAGGGACAGAGGGAAGGAAAGAACAGAACCTGCTAACACATTACCTGCAGTATCTGCTATCTCTAACAAACTCTTAACTCTAACACATTCACTAACTAATTCCTATTCCTGTACACTGGTATCCATCTCAACTAATCATTAATCCACAAGATCTATGAATATATCCGTATTGCACACACCTGTCTATTGATGCCAAAATCTGATGCCAAGAATCTCTAATATAACCATGATTCAATAATGCATCCAAGTTGATACCTCTATCTCTTTAGTACCATACCCTCTGTCAGTTCCCGTTCCTACTACAATTGTTCATACTAGTCGTTCTTATCACTCAAATATACGTCAAGTGCAACACCATACTAAATACTGCTCTTTCCAATACAACTTTAGATGGACACCCAAGTCAGTCTGCGGTGCCATCTCAATCATGCTCAAATCACCAGATCCTTACACATGTATATCATCTACTCATATATTAATATTTATATCTCTCATCTACCATAAAATTAATCCTCAAAATAATCGTCAAGGTTTAACTTCTCGATCAACTTTAAAATAAATTGCATATACCTCCTCAAAATCAGATACTCAAATATCGAAAAAAGTAATCACTTTTAAAATCCTTATAGCTTTGATTATGTTTATTAAATTGAATTCGAATACTCAAAATTTTAATAACATAAAATCTTAACTCCTCTAAATTCTTAAAAATTAAAATTCATTCCCACTCTTCAATTTATAACTTTAAATCCTCAAGTATACAGATAGATACTCCCAGTCTCTAATACTCAAGGTCCACACAAATACACCAATCTAATTATCATCGCACAAAGGACTTACTGTTATTAGCACCTTGCTCAACAAATATTTGATATAGGATCACTAGCACTATTGGTATGGTAACACTAGCTGCATCATTAGATTATCTCATCAAACTTATTACAAATCATGATCACTTGCACTTTCCATAATACCCATGCTTTACTTCAATCTCAAGGGCAGGCATATGGTTCCATATCTCGATTGAGGTATAAGCATATCTCTTAAACCTTTTACAGCCTGTTAAACTATTCTGTGATATATTTCACAACTTTCATTACCAATATTGATATTTCTCCACTCATGGCATCTCATTAAAACCCTTTATGTATATACATTTCTTTACTCTTGATCCACCCAGTATCAATTATCAAATTGAACATCATGCTCCATTAATCTTTAACGCAATTCCTTGATACTTAATTATTTACATAGATCATCCAATTACATAATTTATTGACTATCCGGGACGGGTATGCCGGCTCTGATACTAACTCTTGAACTATCACTGATACTCTATTCTCTCCTTCTACTCACAGTCTCTAATGACACTTATCCTAGAACCATTTGTACAAGGTACAATGCTAAGGGCTAACTCTAGTTTAAAGCCTACTGCTCACATGTCCAACTAAGAAACACCTATAACTCACTAACAACACTCAACCAATACTAATACTCAAGACACAGCCAAAATTATAAGTCATTAATTATTACACTAACAAGGATCCTTAAAGAAATAAGGCTCAAAAGAACTGGATCAAGGACGGAATGTATCTTTACTGCTAGTAAAGAAAAGAAGCGATGGAACAAAGTCCTGGAATGACATAAATAGATAAGTCTTGAGATGATATTTTAAGAACCAATTTAAGATACAACCTGATAATCATACACGTCTGTCTGAAATCATGACACTCAGAATCCTCGCCACGCCAGTAAGCATAGATGCGATAAACGATAGGTTTCGTAACTAAGGTATGCAACTCTATAATCATGTCGTCTAGAATCTTTACCACGCCAACCGGTATGGCTGTGAGAGACTCTAAGTTTCATAACTATAGTATGTACATCCAAGTCAGGTTCCTACGTTCTCGTCACCACATCTAATATGGCTGCGATAAACTCTAAGGTCCATAACCAAAGTAGACGTTTTACCTTTCTCACTGTTCTCATCAAGATATGTCATCAGATGATACCGTAAATTTTAGCCCGTAAAATTCATCTCGATAGGAAATTAACTCAACAACGATACCAAGAATTAAATTTAACAACTGGTCAACAAGAATCAAACTTAACAAATGATACCAAGATTTTAATTTAATAACTGATCAATAAGGATCAAGTTCAATAACAACAAGCGAGAGCAGACGGGAACAAGGGGGAAGGATTTAAATTGGAAAATTTATAATGAGACTCTCAAGGGTCGTCCCAGGAATCTCTCAATTAATTTAGTGATTGAGTATCCTCTCTCATCCTAGTATCCTATATCCTATATTCTATAGCAGGTACGCAATAGTACAACTATGACGTCGCACTACTACGACATCGCACAACTAGCGAAGTCTGACCTGCATGGGCCACCACTAAAAATGTGTCACGACCCGCACCCGGTTTAGGGGCACGAGTGTGTGGGTACGTCCAGCCTACGCCGCAGCATCGGCGGTAGAACGCTGTCTAGGTCATGTAACTATCTAATCAACTAACGTGAATACCCAACTCCATAAGGAGACGTGGATATCATAAAATAATGCTAGAAATACTCAATCACATAAACTAAAGCACGATGAGATATCAAGGCAAGCAAGAAATACAAGACAAGTCTAACGACAAAAGAATCATACCTGCAATCATTAACTTCTAATCCTCAAGTGTGTCAGAAACCAGTCTACTAAGGTCACAGTCTGGAAAAATATTTTCCAGTCAGGAAGGAGCAAAGTACATCTCTAAATAGCAGTTCTATATTAATGATATAAACTATGTAGCAGTTCTAGATAGAAATATACCAGAAGCATGTATAGGTACGAGAAATAAAAGAAATACTGGAAATACTGTAAGTAAATGCAGGAGAAGAAACAATATGTCCATGAGCAAGAACCTATGACTAAGTGTATGAGTACTAGCTTTAACATGTGATCGGCTTGGGAACTTGATCAGGCTGGTTACATGTGATTAGCTATGATTTATGTAAGGTTAGGCTAACCGTTGGTTAGCTATAATGCATATAGAGGTCAGGCTAATCACACGTAACAGCTATGAAGCATGGAGATGGTCAGGCCGCACCCGACGTAAGATGTGGGATGAGCTATGATGCATGAAAAGTTGGGTATGATCACATATCTACACTAAAATACTCCCCACCCCCGACTGGTATAGTAGATCCAATCATGGTACGCTATGGCACGGGATTTCCTAGGGAGGTAGCAAGTCTCCCCGGAAATCAGTGTCTGTACATGCACAAGATAACAAGGAAACAAGTCTTGTACAAGCTACACCATGAATAAGGAATAACATCTCATGACGAGATCCGTGTATACCAATCCGTATAACCAACGTGTCAAGAGCATGGATATCTACACTAGATACAGTGAACATAGGAGATATCATAAATTAGAAACTAATCAGAGAATGTACTCGCCTTGGGTCCTTAGCTGGTAATTATCGATGTCCTGTCCCAGAGTATCATCTGGAGGATCCAACAGTCCTAAAAACACATCACAATAACACTTGTATCAGGTGCTACCCTAACACACAGTCTATAAACACTGACCTCAGGGCCATGCCAGGCAGGGCACTAGTCAAACTAGGGTTATCGAGTGTATTCACCAATTAAACATATTGTTAATAATTAAACATAATACATATAGATTGTTATTCCAAAGAATATACAAAATAGGTATAACTGTATGTACATAAGTGGAAGTATATATTTTATTTATGTAAAAAATTATACATCACTCATACATACAAACTAGTATACATGTACCAAAATACATATTAACTTATATTATATATATATATATATATATATATATATATATATATATATATATATATATATATATATATATATATATATATATATATATATATATATATATATATATATATATATATATACACATACCAAAATAATACAATACTATATACAGGTAAATATACCAAAATATGTTTTACAAGTACATATATATCACTGTTATTATTAAATATATACTAATACTAGTACATCATATTAAATACATATACAATATTAATTGTATGTACAAAATATATATATATACATTATACTAAGTATACATATTTGAATAAACATCTCATTTACTAATATATATAATTTCCATCAATTACATTAATAGATATATGTAAAATATATACTTTCAAATAAATAATACTTGTATATATATAAACATAATAATAATACTTGCATACGTACTAAAAAGAATGTAACCTAATATAGGTATATATCTAAAATATATACCAATATAAATTATACTAGCTATAGTTGTATATTTACTAAATTACGTACATTTATATATTAACATATATCAAATACGTTCATATACATATATATGTGTATATATTTTTATACCAAAAATAGTACGTATACTATTATATTTTATATACCAAAATACGTATATATATCATATATACAAAAGTACATATTAGAATATACATATATTATGTATATTTATACACATTAAATATATATACATTCATTAGATATATACATTAATATACATATTAATTATATATACACATTAATTAGATATACATACATGTATATTTATACACATTAATTAGACATATATACATGTATATACATATGTACATACATTCCTCATTTATACACATACATGTATATACGTATGTACATTACATATATATTTATTAAATCATACATATACATACTAAAAACTATACCTATACATGATAATTACAAGGAAAGGGGAAGAGGGAAGAGAGGAGGAGCTTACTGGTGGTCGGCTGGCCGGAGTACGGCAGTGAGGGCCGGAGTAGGGTGCCACGAGGAGGAGGGGAGAATGGAGCAGCGGGGACAGGGTGGCCGGACCGGAGGGCAGCGGCTGCGGGGAACTCGGCCTGGCCGGTCGGAGAGGTGAACGCAGGGAGGAGCCCGGAGAAGAACAGCAGCGGCAAGGAGCAGTAGATGATGGTGGTGGTGGCTTTAGGTGATGGAAGGAGGAGGTGGTGGTGGTAATGGTGGTGGTGATAGTTGGTGATGGTGGAGGAAGTCTGCCGGCTGCAGTGAATGCCGGAGGGATGTGCAGTCGGGGAAGAGCGGGGCCGGCCTGGGTGGTTGGCCGCCGGACACAGAGGGAGGAGGACTGAGCAGCGGGTTGGCCGCCTCGGGTGCAGGCTCGGCCGGGGGAGTCGGCCTGGGTGCAGTCGCAGCGGGTCGCAGCGGCAGAGGGAGCCGCCGGGGTTGGTCAGCGGGGAGTCGGGGCTCGGCTCGGTGTGGAGGGAATGCAGGGAGGAGGCTTCGGGGATGCAGGGAGTCGCCGCCAGCGGGTCGGCTGAGAAGAGGGCCACCGGAAAACTGATCAGTGGCCGCCGGAGGATCGGCTGGCTGAACGCCGGAGTACAGTAGATGATGGGGGGAATGAACAGTATTCCCCCCCTCCAAATTTGAATTTGAATTCAAATAAAATAAAGAAGAAGGAGAAGGAAGAAGGAGAAGGAAGAGAAAAGGAAAAGAAAGAGAAGAAGAAAGGAAGAAGGAGAACTCCTACGTTGGAGTTGAGGAATTGTGGAGGCTTGTGAGGAGGTGGGGTTTCCTAGGTTGTTTAGGGATTAGGGTTTGATGTTACTTTAAATAGGGGGAGAGGGTTTGTAAATGAAAGGTTGTGATTGACCCCCTTTGAATGAGGGGTCCAGATTTGACATAGAGATTTTTATGTGGGAATGAGAGTGTTGACTAGTCAATGTTGGGCTTCTCCATTGGTTTAAACAAATGGGTGTTGACACCAAAAATGAAATTTGCAAATTAACCCCCTTAAATTTGGGTATTTGCACAGACGCATAAAATGACTAAAATTTGGCGGGCGATTCGGGGTCTGGTGTTTTGTAGGGTCAGGGGGCGCTGTAAGTTTGGTGTGGGCTAAAATAGCAGGGCACTGAAATTAAATTGGAATTTCAGAATCAGTTTAAATAGTATCCTCAATTTAATTAGAAATAAAATACAAGTTGTGTTCTAAAATTAATTAGGAGTATATGGGGCCAAAATCAGGTCAGGTCATCAATAACAATAATGAAGAAGACTCAGAACAGAATATTATCCTAATTTGGGCTGCACGAAAAATAGGTCAAGATTACCTCCAATTTCAATTGGAACGCACAACGATACAAAATAGGGATTTATTAAATAACGTCCGCGACGATTTTTGTGCGGCTAGAAATAATGCACAGAGAGCATAATTATGAGTTACAAAAATAGCAGAATGGAAGGCGGGCATGTCTAGGGCAAGATGGTGAAATTTGTTGGAAGACAAAAGTCAGGGTAGAGCTCCAATTACCGAAGCAAAGGCAAAGCGTAAATAATTTATTAAAATACGATAATTAATTATAAACTCCAAGAATTAAATTCTAGATAAAATAATTAAATACAGAATTCTATAATTCGGACAGGTGTTCGTCTACTGGGCTTCTAGGTCAATTCTGCTAGCAAAAAAAAATAATAAACACTGTATCTAATACTATATTTAATTACACATCACATAATTATTTAAATTAAATATACTATCATGCAAATTACTTAATTGTAACTACCATAATATTAAATATTATAAAAAGTTAAAATTACCCCTGTTTCCAGAATGTGGTAGTGACAACCCCTAGTGTACCCGAGCCCAGTATAAATATTGTTATGTGTGTGCTAGTGTAATGACTAATGAATTTTATTGTATGATGTTATATGTACATAGGATGTTGGATTTATTCTGTACGACTTTTGGAGTAGGTTATTGGTACATCGCAGCTTACTTACCAGGCAAGTATACCTTGCCACTGTACTGTTATTTTTATTCCATATGTTGCATACATCTTTATTTTCTGTCTTTTCATATATTTTAACTGTTATATAAAAATGCGCGCGACGGTGTCGTCGCGGTATATTTTTATTTACGTATTTGCATTGACCTTGTTTATGAGACTACCCCATCATCATGTAGCATCTTTAGGTTCATTGGCCGTGACACAGTTGTTACATGAGTTGTGAGTCTCATGTAGATCACGGACTTGCGTGCAGGTTGGCCTCCTGTACCTGTGGGCCGTGCGTTAGGAATAACTGCTGTTAGAAACTTTGCATGCTAGAAGACTTAGCAGTTATTAGAGGTCTATGGACGTAGCCTATTGTAGTACGGTGGTCCCATCCTTGTCCTTGTTTGGTTGTAGGATTGGGATAGGGTACTAAGGATAGGCTATGGACCAAATCGTGTCATGGATGTGACATGCTTAGAGCATGGGGTGGGGAGAACAACAAGTATCACATTTGGGCTCCTTTGCACTTTCCTTGTGTAATCCATACGCTCCGCCGGAGATGCGCGGTCATGATGACACCTATACTACTTGGCGGGCCTCCGCCGTTCAAAAGACGACGTGCCTTTGTAGGCCCCTAGATCTCCAAGAGAACCATGCCAATCCTATTTATGGCCAGATAGCCCACTTGTTAGAAAGTTGTTCTCAAACTGTATTCACATAGATGGTTAGGCGACCCCAATAGATGTTTATTTTCAGTACTTTATTGGCATGTGTTTAAGTATCTTATTATGTCCCTCTGAGGACCTGGTCTGCTTCCAGGTGTACCTGTTTCTTGAGTATTTGCAGGAGCGTAGATTTGGATGGTTATAGATGCTTCGTGGATGTCTTCTCTTCGAGCCGTGATTGATAGCTGGTACTTATATTGTTTGAGTGAGTTATACTTATATTGTATTTACTTTTTCCATTTGAGTTGGTAGTGGATTTGTTTCCATACAACTATCATCCTTAGATACTTCTTATTGAGATCTAGTTTCATAGATACTGTTTATTTATCTCTATATGATTTTGGTGGATGAGATTTAGATTTTACCCTGTGACTTGTATTACAGTTATACCACTTGTGGATTTGATATTCATATTATAGCGTACGTGTGGATTTGGTTTCCATATATTGGAGTTGCCATATCCATGCGGCTGGCATGCTTACGTGTCTTAGTCCTACGTATTTTGGGACTGGGGCGTGACAGTGACCTCGCCCCTTGCGAGTATGCCGATGACTTCGATTGTTGTCGTCGTACCTTCTTCGATCGCGTCACTCGTCGAGGCGGCGGCTGTGGCCACCTCGTATGTAATTATCCCTGGAGAGGGACTTGCTGATATCGCGGCCACTCCTGGCATTCAGTCGGATCTAGTTGCATTGACCGAGCAATATACCAGCCTCTTTTACACCGGTTTGAAAATGATGATATCAATGGTGTTGGTGAAGAGTCTAGATTTTGAGCGCCTGAAGAAGACTTCTCAGTTTTTGATCGGGGCTGTCAGGGAGCTCGGCGATCATGGGGTAGCTGACGCCCTGGAGGCGGTGGTTAATGGTTTAGAGCAACCCATTAACGAATACTTGCAGCTGACTCGGGGCAGCTTCGATATTAAGGTCCAGACCAGGTACGACCACATGACTGCGCGGCTCACTACAAAGCTAGAAAGCCTAGACAACTCCATCAAGACACATGAGCTGGAGATGGATAGAAGAAAAGCTGTCATGGTAGAGACTCTCGTTCTTGAGACGAAGCTCCGATCCGAGCACGAAGGGAATGCAGCGAGGGTCCGCAAGCTGAAGAAAAAACTCGCTCTGGCAAAGGAGTGGGCTTCTCAGTCGCTGGCAGGTCTAGACGTAGCGACTGGGCAATTGAGCGTGGCGCGACGGGATTTGGACCGTGCGGAAGCTGCCCGCGCGGGCTACCTTCGGGCAAGGGCTAAGCTGTCCTGTATGAATACCCCCGAGGCACGGCTGGAGCGGGCTCGCGCCGATGCCTTGGTTCTTAGGAATGAGAGGATAGCTGCACTGGAGCGGCTGATTCGCAATCTGACTACTCCGGGATCATGATGTATCCTTTCTCTTTCTGCTTCCCCAGATGTAATTCTGCTCTCTTTTGGGAATAAAAGCGACTCTTTTTTGACTTTTGTGGACCCATCATTTCGGAATGTAAATGACAGTTTTTTAGGCGAGAGTGATATCTGATGATAAACTCTCGATAAACTTTTAGCGGGACATATCTGTTTAGAGGTCATACGGACATGATAGAATATAACCCAACTAATTGCGTTCTGGAAGTAGTTTTGCCAGAATTGAGATCCTCGCTATATTCTACTCGAGCAGGGGAGATTAAGCATAGTACCTTTTCAGGAATTTGTCGTTGATAGGAGCCACTAACAGGTCTCCATTAGGCTGGGCTATCCTGTAGGCATCGTTCGAGAATGTTGTCTCGATCACATAAGGGCCTTCCCACTTGGGTTGGAATTTGCCTTTACTTCTGTAAGTAAGAATCATCGGCCTTCTTACGGCTAGAACTAGCTCGCCGACTTTGAACACTCTTTCCTTCACTTTGCGATTGAAGGTTTTGGAAATGCATGCTTGGTAGAGCACAATGCGCTGCTGAGCTTGTAGGCGTTTCTCGTCTAATCCTTCTAGCTCTTGGAGCCTTAACAGGTCATTCTTTTCTCGATTCATCTCACTAGTCACGGCTATCCTGAGTGACGGGATCTGGATTTCAATGGGGAGAACTGCTTCGCGCCCGTAGACCAGCGAGAATGGGGTATAACCTGTCGGTGTTCGTACCGTTGTGCGGTATGCCCAGAGACATTCGCCCAGCTTCTCATTCCAATCTCTCTTGTTTGAAGAGACAAATTTCTTCAAGAGTTCGATAATGGTTTTGTTGAAAGCTTTCGCCAAACCATTAGCAGCTGGATAATATGCCGTAGAGGCAATATTGTGTATCCGATTTTTATCGCAAAATTGATAAAACGCTTGGCTGATGAACTGAGGCCCATTGTCGTGAATTATCCTCCGGGGTACCCCGAAGCGATAAATAACGTGATGCTTGATGAAGCTGATCACATTAGACGCCTTCACCTCAGCGAAGGGGATCGCCTCTGCCCATTTGGAGAAGTAATCCGTGATGTCCAGTATGAACTGGTGACCGCTGGAAGAAGACGGGTGAATAGGACCAATGATATCCATACCCCATGCTTCGAAAGGCCAGGACGCAACCATAGGATGTATATATTCAGACGGTTGATGTATGAACCTGACAGGCTCTGCATTGTCTTGCATACCGTATTGCATCTGCGATCATAGTAGGCCAGTAATAGCCCATTCTCCTGATGCGATCCTGTAGCTTAGGACCGGGTTGATGCGCTCCGCATACGCCATCGTGAGCTTCCCGAATAATCTGCTGTGCTTCGTCTTCAGATAGACATCTTAATAGCAGTCCGTCGTAGGTCCGACGATATAGGCATTGTGAAGATGCATCGTAGTAGAAGCGTAATGATCGCCTTTTGACGGATACTGCTTCCTTGGGGTCCTCCGGCAAGATTCCGTATGCGATGAAATCCGTGAAGGGACTTCTCCAGTCTCTTCTGGAGGGATCTGCGTTCATAGCGTGGCTGCATTCTATGTGAAAGTTGTTCTTCACACAAAATAAATCTCTGTTAAGAAGGATTACCGAATCCTGGCTTCTTATAGGGATGGCTAAATCTGCAGCTAGACTGGCTAGGGCATCAGCTTCTAGATTCTGAGATCGAGGTACATGCTCTAGGAAGAACCCTTTGAATATTGTGGCTATCTCGACCGTCGCTCGGTGATAGGGGATGAGGTCTGGATTTTGGACTTCATATATTCCTCTGACTTGATTGACGATAAGCAGAGAATCACCGAATGCTTCTAGGGACTCGACCCCTAGCTCTTTGGCGACTTGGAGCCCGATTAGCAGAGCGTTGTACTCTGCCATATTGTTAGAGCAGGGCTCGCTAAGAGAATATGCTCGGTAGATGACGAGCTGATCAGGAGTGACCAGGACGACTCCTACTCCTGAAACAACGTTTCCCCTAGGACTGGTTCTGGAGGCACCATCGAAGAAGAGTTGCCACGCGTCACTTTCCATCGCGGAATTATATTCTATAACTTCGTCGGGAATGTCCTCGTATAATTTGGAGGCCTCCGGGATCCGATGAGCAGCTAGGAAGTCAGCCAGCGCTTGGCCCTTGATGGACTTCTGCGGTACGTACACCATGTCATATGGTGTTAATAACATCGCCCAAGTCGCAAGTCGGGAATTAAGAGCACTACGCTTGCTCAACAGTACTCGAAGAGGGTTGATCCTGGAGATGATATGAATAGTCTGGCCGGTGACATAGTACTGCGTCTTCTGGATAGCGAACATCAGAGCCAAGCATTCTTTCTCTACTAGGTTGTACCGGTATTCGGCTCCGACCATCATCCTGCTGAGGTAGTAGATAGCCTGTTCATGACCCATGTTGTTCTTCTGTGCGAGAAGAGCTCCTAGTGAATGATCCATCGCTCGAACGTACAGAAAGAATGGTCTTCCCATGACGGGAGGCACCAGAACTGGCGGACTGGTGAGGTAGTGCTTGATATCTCCGAACGCTTGCTGACAGGCTTCGTTCCGTACGAAGGATACACCTTTCTTCATGAGATGAGAAAAGGGCTGACATCTCCCCGAGAGGTTGGATATGAATCGTCGGATGTAAGCCAGACGGCCTTAAAATCCCCGGGGTTCCCTTAGATTATGGGGCGGTCGCATTTCCACGATTGCCTGGACTTTGTCGGGGTCCACCTGGATGCCTTTGGCGGTGATGACAAATCCCAGGAACTTGCCACTGGATACACCCAGAAAGGACTTCGTAGGGTTCATCTTGAGTTGATGTTGGCGCATTAGCTCGAATATCGTCCTCAAGTCTTGAATGTGATCACCCTTGAGGCGACTCTTGACGGCTATGTTGTCTACGTAACATTTTACTGTTTTACGTAAATGCTCGTAGAATATGTTACTCATAGCCCATTGGTATGTAGCCCCGGCATTCTTTAATCCGAAGGGCATGACCGTATAGCAATATACCCCCAATGGTGTCCGGAAGGCAGTGTGCTTCTCGTCTTCAGGATGCATCTTGATCTGATTGTATCCTGAGAATCCGTCCATGAAAGACATGCGTTCAAAGTCGCAGGTGTCGATCATGATGTCCGTGATAGGAAGAGGGAATTCATCCTTGGGGCAGGCCGTATTCAGATCTCGGTAGTCGATACAGATACGTACCTTTCCATTTTTCTTCATGACTGGGACAACGTTGGCGACCCAGTCGGGATGTTGTTCTTCCCGGATGAAACCACAGGCTATCAGCTTCTTGACTTCAGCTTCAATGGCGTCCATCATGTCCGGGCGGAACCGGCGTTGGTGCTACTTCACAGGCTTTGAGTCGGTCAATATGTTGAGTTTATGAGTAGCCACCTTCGGGTCTAGGCCCGGCATATCCCCATAATCCCATGCAAAGACGTCGATGTTTTCCTTTATCAGCTGTATGATTTCTTCCCTTTCAGCTGGTGGAAGATTGTCACTGATAAATATCAGCTTTGGCGAAAGTTCACCCCCAACATCGATTTGGATAACTTCATCTTTGGTGGGAGGTTCTCTTTGCTCGAAGCGGAATTCCCACTGCGTATCCATTTGTTGAGCCCAAGAGTCATTCTCAAACGGCTCAGAATCCTGTTCATCTGCTCCTGAGGGATCTGTCCCCACCATATTTACTGATAGTGTTTGCTCGAGAGCATCAGGTGAGTCGGGGGGCGACGAGCCATTCTGGGAGGAGGAAAAGATGTCCTCGTCTGCCTTGGAAGTCGTAAGGGAGGTGGCATACCCTAACCCGAAACGAGTTTGTCGATAGCGGGGGTCGCCGCGCGGCGACGTTCGTCTGCCTCTTCCATAGTTGAGGTCTGGCTTCCGCTTCAAGTCGTAGCCCATGTTTTGCATGATCTTCAGCGCTTGCGGGCTGTATCGGTGAACTTGCATTTTTCCAGTATCGTCATCGAAAGGATCTTCCTGGTTAGCCGGTTGATTGCGCATGCGGTCGAAGAATATTGGACGCTGACTGCTGCAGGTAGACGGGACAATGAAGATAGAATCCTTATAGGGTCCATACGTTGTGATGACGTTGGATGATGACGCTACTTTCCAGACATATGGACGGTAGAAGTTTATAGCTTCTAAGAATTTTTGTGCTATGGGTTCTACCTCGTCACAGGGAGTGGATTCCAGTTTCGGCATTTGAGCGTCAATGTACTAAAAAAGGAGATATTTATTATCATCTGAAATTCCGTTCCTGGTTGCATTTACATCAGTCGGCTGCCTGTCGCACCGAAGGTTGATGACCAAGGGTGGGGGCTTTCGGTTCAAAGTGATCACGAGATGATCACTCCCTTCTCCTGACCTGGTCTTGTTCAGGTGGATAGCCATGGGCTCTATGGCTTTCGGATGAGTGGTTCGTCCTTTCACTCTGATTGACAGTGGTAGTACGGCAGAGGGTTCTCCTGGGTCCCGGTGGGATCCCTTTTCTGTGTCGCCTGACACTTCTTCCGTGTGGTCTTAGGAGTACAATACGACATCGGAATAGTAGGATTCTATTCCTTTGAATGGGTTTAGGTCAGCCACCTCCGTTTGTACCGTTCCTTGTGCGTCTACATATTTAAGGCATTGATGTAGGGTTGAAGGAACGATGTTGTGGTCGTGGATCCACGGTCTTTCCAGCAAAATGTTGTAGGATACCTCTGAATCGATGACGTAACATGTGGCCACCGATCTAAGGTTGCCGATCTGGATCCTTAGGCGAATTTTCTCCAATGGTTTACTTCTTCCGGCGTTGAAACCCATGATTGTAGTGGTGGTGTAAGCCAATTCGCTGGTAGGAATTCTCAGCGGTCTGAGCAGACTATGAGGGATGATGCTGATCGACTATCCCGGATCTATGTGAATCCGATCGACCTCCATGGAACCGATGTACCCGGTGTAATAGAGGGGCCTGTCATGCTTGTTATGTTTTAACAGCATGTCGTCTTGGGTGAAAGTGATATTTGGGACCACCTCCATCACACTGTGGCATTGAGGACACGCCACTGGTTCTTCGTTGGGAGACTTGAGCTGGGTCAAGTATGCCTCCGCCTGCATCAGCGCTTCACTCAGGGCTAGACGAGTGTCTTAGGAGAGCCTGAGTAGCTCGAAGATGGACAACCTGGCTGGCGTATTGGCTAGTTGGGCCAGGATGTCGAAGTTGTATGGCTTCTCTAAACCTTTGCTTGGAATGTTTTTCACAGGTTTATCAAAGCGTACTTCTTTTTGCTTCCCCTTCTCCGCCGAGGTTGGTTTTGAAGGACTGATATCTGGTACGACGGGACCTTGCTCTGAAGGTTTGATTGCTGGAGCGTCCGCCGGTGCACCTTCCTGACTTGCTCCATAGTCGCTGTGGTAGGCTTTCCCTGAACGGGTTGCAGCAAATACCTCATCTTCGTCCGATGCCAAAAAAGTTGCGATCATATGGCAGGGCCTGTATATGGAGCTCTTTTTGGATGTAGGCTTAATAGCCTTAGTTTCTTCCTTGAGCTCTGACACCAGGTCTGGATGAACCCACATAATCTCGCCTTGCCGGGTAGTCAGGGGTACCAGGTCATGATTTTGATCCCTAGCTGGAGGGAGATTGACGATGTTCATCGTTGTCCGGGAGATAGGTGCAACGCCGTCCGGGATCTCTTGGGGAGGCAGATTGCCAAACTGCAGAGAGATCATGTTGGCCGTGACCGTCTTCTCGGTGTTATGCAGAGTGATGGCCTTAGCATCGATTAACCCCTGGATCTTTCTTTTTAGTATGTAACACATCTTTGTTGGGTGGTGTACGTATCTGTGGAAGACGTAGTATTTGGGGTCGTTAGTATTGCCGACTTCCTGGGGCCGCCTTAGCTCTGGAAGGGTGATCTTGCCGCTTTTGACGAGACACTCGAATATACTTGGGATATCGTCGTCGTCGAAAGAGTAGACTTCGACGGGCCTGGAAGTCCCGGGTTTCGTTTGCACGGTTGCCGCAATCTTTGGTCTGGCCATATTGATTGCCAGGGCTTCTTTCCCTTTGGGACCACGAGGATGGTCGCTGCTAAGAGATGACCTCTTGCCTCTGTCAGAGGCGGAGATCATGATGCCATTGTCGCGCGCCTTGCGAGCGTTGTCTTCGGCGGCTACTGCCGAGATGATGAACGAGGGCCAATCATGGAACTGATATGGTCCTGTGAACACCGAGACCACGGGAAGGAGGTTCTTCCTGCAAATGTCTACTAATGCAGAGTCGGGAACTCCTGGAGGCATCTGTAAGGTGGCCTGACGAAAACGTTCGATGAAGATGCGAACGTCCTCCTTTTCCTTCTGCTTGACTTCGATGAGAGAGGACATAGACATGTCCATTCCCCCTCGTAGAATCGTGTGAAGAATAAAGCTCTGAAGTCCTCGAAGGAAGTAATGCAGTTGTCCGCCAAGCTACGGTACCACTGATAGGCTACTCCTGAGAGACAGCCTTTGAACACCCGAGTGAGGAGGGCGTTGTTCCCTTGTAGCAACACCGTCATCATACTGAAATAGTTCATGTACTGGCTTGGTGATGTTTTTCCCTCGAACAGGGCCATAGTCTGAGGTTTGTACCTCGGCAGGAAAGGGACCTCCTCCCAGATAGCTGGGTAGGGCTGGTTGATTCCCAGTTTCTTGAGCTGATCTTTGTGCTTCAAGGCGTCGAACTGGGCTTTCAACTCCCGTACTGCCTGCATTGGATTTTCAGTCGGAAGCGGGGCCACGGAGTGGTATGGAGTTGGTTGTATCGTAACTCCAGCGGGAGGTAAGGCATTCTCTGAGTGAGGAAGCAGCGGAACTGCTGACTCTTGATCTAGCGCAGGCTCTTGGCTCGGGTTGGATGGTGGTAAGTCCACCCCCACACGTATCTGAGTTGGCGGGACTGATGCTTGAGCCATGGTAGTCGCGTGCTGAGTTAGCATCATCTGGTGTATGTTCTTCATCATGGATTACATTTGTTTCAGAGATGTCTCCAGTATAGTGATACGTTGTTCCGCGTTCCCTGAAGGTGAAGCTTCCTCGCATTCATCTTCAATGGCGTAAACTCCCATCTCCCTGGGTGTCATTGAAGGATTAGTATAGGTCGCTGTAGAAGTCGACTCTACACTTTCTGCCTCTGATTCGGGGGCTTGGCGACCCCCAGCGTCGAAATCAGAAGAGGACGAAGCTGGTTGTCGTGACCTCGCGCGAGTATTTTGGAACACCCCGGCTTCAGCGTTCCTGAGGAGCTCACTGAACCTCCTTCGGCTCGGGGGTCGTGAGGGATGACGTCTTGAGCTCAAGACTGAGAGTACCTCAATCGGTCAAAAACCGACCGTTTTGCTTTAGAATAGCAGCAGTCAATCACAATTTTATGACTATTACAACATTGCTCGCTAGGGGGCGTAATAGACATGTTGGAAGGTCCCCTTTCCTTACGCTTCTGGATCAGATATGCGCGCAAGTCAGGAGGAGTAGAGGAAGAAGACGAAGGCTTATTTCTTCTATTTCCATTAGTGGGCATGCGGAGATTGGGCACCATGGTTTTCCCTACGCCACCTGTGTAAAACAGGTTGGCCATCTGGGTGGCGGATAATCCCCTGGAGGGATACCTTTCCGTAATCTGAGCTTGTTTTACGCCGAGGGACTGTGCCTGGCATAACTTAGAGATTCGCTCAGTCTGGCGTAAAGCTGGAGAGGCCCTCAGTCGGCCATCGGCTTCTCGCGTAATCCGGAGGGTAGGCAGATTGTTCCCTTGCTGGAGTAAAGGCCGAGTAGCTGAGTATTCGCCTGCTTGCTTCCCTTCGCGGAGATCACAGCGCTCATCTGGTTTACCGTAGAGGTCAGATGTTGTCTTGCGTGTGGAGCGTGATCTGTACCTCCGATTTGGCGTTGAGGCACCATCGGAAGTTTTGTCTGTACCGCGCGTAGCGGGAGACTGATTTCTGCACGTAAAGCGCAGTGGATACTCCTGGGTTAGCGCTGAGGCTTTGCCCGAAGTTTTGTCTATACCGCGCATAGCAGGAGACTGATTCCTACGCGTAGAGCGCAGTGGATACTTCTGGGTCAGCGCTGAGGCTTTGCCCAAAGTTTTGTCTGTACCGTGCGTAGCGGGAGACTGAGTTTTACGTGCAGGGCACGGAGGGAGCAATGCTACCACCTCATTGGTCGGAGAGATCGGAGAGTCCACAGGAATGATAGAGGATGTCTTGGGCATCCACACTTTGTGCAGCTTCCTGTTGTCTTGGACGGAGAGAGAGTGAGAGCTACCCTCGGTTTGAAGCATGTCTTCGTAGGCAGACTGGTCGAATTGGACGACCAGTGTCTTCTTCATGGATCCCATGGGTACTGTATCGTGTTGAGCAATTGCTTCCTTATCAGAAGAGAAAGATGTCCCCAGCAGAGTCGCCATCTTGTTTGTGGTATTAAACGAAAGAATGAAAGTGTATTTCAACGACAGGGTTTATGCGAAACCCGCGCCCTTTGGTTTACAAACAAACTTGTACAATGTAATCCTATATGAGGATGTGGGAGTATAATTTATTTAATTTGGGTATAAATTGCTATAGGTGTCTGATCTGCAGTCGATCACTTTAGCCCTTGGACGATGTTGAAGAAGTACCGTGGAAGACAGGTAGCAGCTTCGAAGGTTGCAGGAGAGGGTGGATGCATGATGCCAAAGTCGTCAATCCCTGCTGTTTGCCTGAGCTCCGATCTCTCTCTCTCTCTCTCTCTCTCTCTCTCTTGACCTTTTGATCTAGTATTGGTTTTCTTGACCAAGTTTCTGACCCTCCAATTTGTCAACCTTGTTCCTTTTTTTCGACCTTGTTCCCTATTGATAGGGGTCTCTATTTATAGAGTTTTGGTGACAGTGACCACTCCGTCAGTATAAAAACCGAGGAGTGGGAAGTACAGCACCCCTTTACACAACGGTTAAGATAACCAATGCCTGCGTATAGATGACCTTTTGAGTGAGCATGCGACGCGTGTCCAACTAAGGGGACAAAACGCGTATATTTGCTGCGAAGATCACGGCGTAGAAGCCACGTAGGTAGGTATCCCTTGTGTAGAAGAGGTTAGCGTAGAAGCTAAATGACTGTCACCCTGGCGTAGAAGCCAAGTAGGCATAGAAGCCGAACAGGCATAGAAGCCGAATAGGCATAGAAGCCGAACAGGCGTAGAAGCCGAATAGGCATAGAAGCCGAATAGGCATAGAAGCCGAATAGTCGTAGAGGCCGAGTGGTCGTAGAGACTGAGTGGGCGTAGAAGCCGCGTGAGCACAGATCCTGAATGGGCGTAGAAGCCGCTGCATACCGTGCCAGAGTGCTGATATGGACGTCTTAGCCGGAATTACGGCTTTTGAAGATATAATCAAATCTCTTGCAGAGATTTGCCACCATCTTATGCATTAAATACGGAGGCATATTTTGAAGGTCTGCAGCCCTTCTGTGCATCCGTCACAGAGACGTGCCTTGAGAGAAACTGTCACCGCTCTGTGCAATTAGACGTGGAGACGTGCCTCGAGTCCCGTACGAAGTGCAGCTTTTGACGTGGCAGGCGGTTTGTCTACTGCGGAGCGTAAAACAGCTCATGTTTGCCTGTGTAAAACAAGGCAGCGTATTCCCTTATACGCGAAAGAGCGGTTTACGCTGAGGGGACTTTAGTAAACGACGGTTCGGTGATGTTTTAACCAAATCCTCTGCATTAAATGCAAAGATCCGCCATCATACTATGGGGCACGTCCCGAGGGGTCTGCCATCGTTTTCAGCCGTCGTCTGGGTAGCCATGCAGTACTTTTTGTCAGGAGTTAGAGGTCAGATTCACTATGTGACTTGACAGGTTCATTTTGGGGAAGACGAAGCGTTCCTCGTACGCTTTAACGCTGCTTTGAGAGCGGATGAGTTTTTACGCCATGGAGGCGATGAAGAACCCTGTTTACGCTGGAACGTCCTGGATGTACTGCATTTACGTGGATGGTCCTTTGAGCTTTATTTTTCATGCTGTGTTTTAGCAGAAAAAGCTCTGTTGCATGCTTGATGGCTCTGAAGGCCTCTGTTTACGCTGCTCTGCATCAAGAGACTGCGTAGATCCTCCCAGCGTATTTTTCATGCTTCTACAGCTGGTAGGAATCCTCAGCGGTCTGAGCATACTATGAGGAATGATACTGATCGATGATCCCGGATCTATGTGAATCCGATCAACCTCCATAGAACTGACGTATCCGGTGTAATAGAGGGGTCTGTCATGCTTGTTATGTTTCAATAATATGTCATCTTAAGTGAAGGTGATATTTGGGACCACCTCCATCATACTATGGCATTGAGGACATGCCACAGGTTCTTTATCAGAGGACTTAAGCTGGGTCAAGTATGCATCCACCTGCATTAATGCTTCACTCAGGGCTTGACGAGTGTCTTTGGAGAGCCTGAGTAGTTCAAAAATGGCAATCTGGCTGGTGTATTAGCCAACTGGGCCAGGATGTCAAAGTTGTATGGCTTCTCCAAACCTTTGTTTTGAATATTCTTCAAAGGTTTATCAAAATGCACTTCTTTTTGCTTGCCCTTGTCCGTCAAAGTAGGTTTAGAAGGACCGACCTCTGGTATGACAGGTTCTGGTTATGAAGGCTTGGTAGCTGAAGTGTCTGCCGTTGCTTCTTCCTGATTTCCTCGATAGTCCTTGAGGTAGGCTTTCCCTGAACGGGTTCCGGTAGCCAAAACCTCTTCTTCTGATGTCGAGGATATCGCAACCATATGACATGGTCTACGCTTCGAGTTCCTTTTAGACTTAGCCTTAGCAGCTTGAGTCTCTTCCTCGATCTCTAACACCAGATCTAGATGAACCCACATAATCTCGCCACTCTGGGTAGTTAGGGGTATCAGGTCATGATTTTGACCCCTGGCGGAGGGAGATTAACAATATTCATCATTGTCCGAGAAATAGGTACAACCCCATCCGGAACTTCTTGAGGAGGCAGATTGCCAAATTGGAGAGAGATCATATTGGCGGTGACTGTCTTCTCGCTATTGCGCAGAGTGATGGCCTTAGCGTCGATCAACTCTTAGATTTTCCTCTTTAGTACATAACACGCCTTTGTGGGGTGATGTATGCACCTATGGAAAATACAGTACTTGGGGTTATTGGTACTGTCGACTTCATTAGGCCGCTTTATTTCTGGGAGGGTAATCTTGTCGCTTTTGACTAGACACTCGAATATGCTCGGAATATCGTTGTCGTCAAAAGAATATACTTCAATAGGCCTGGAAGTCCCAGGTTTCGTCTATATAGTTGCCGCAGTCTTTTGCCTGGACGTATTGATTGCCAGAGCTTCTTTTCCTTTGGAACCACAAGGATGGTCGTTGTTGGAGGATGACCTCATGCCTCTATCAGAGGTAGATATCATAATTCTATTATCATGCGCCTTTCGACTGTTGTCTTCAGCGGCTACCGCTGAGATGATAAATGAGGGCCAATCATGGAACTGATATGGTCCTGTGAACATCGAGATCACCGAAAGAAGATTTTTCCTGCAAATGTCCACCAATGCCGAATCTGGAACTCCGGGAGGCATTTGCAGAGTGGCTTGACAAAAAAGTTCGATGAAAGTGTGAATATTCTTTTTCTCTTTCTGTTTTACTTCGATGAGATAGGACATAGACATGTCCATCCCTCCTTCGTAGAATTATGCGAAGAACAAAGTCTTGAAATCTTCAAAGGAAGTAATGCAGTTGTCCGCAAGACTACGGTACCACTGATAAGCCACCCCCGAGAGACAGCCTTTGAACACTCGAGTGAGAAGGGCGTCATTCCCTTGCAATAACACCGTCATCATGCTAAAGTAGTTCATGTACTGGCTCGGTGATGTCTTTCCCTCAAACAAAGCCATAGCCTGTGGTTTGTATTTATGAGGGAAAGGGATCTCATCCCAGATAGTTGGGTAAGGCTGGTTGATCCCTAATTTCTTGAGATGATCCTTATATTGTAAGGCATCAAATTAGGCTTTCAATTCCCGCACTACCTGTATCGGATCTTCAGCCAGTAGAGGGACCGCGGAGTAGTGAGAGATCGGTTATATCGTAACTCCAACATGAGGCAATACATTCTCCGAATTAGGAAGTGGAGGAGCTGCTGACTCTTGATCTAGAGCAGGCTCCTAATTCCCACTGGATTGTGGTAAGTCCACCCCCACATATATATGAGTCATAGGGACCGATGCTTGATCTATAGTAGCTATGTGTTGAGTCAGCATCATCTGGTGCATATTCTCCATCATAAAATATATCTTTTTCAGAGATGTCTCCAACACAGCGATGCGTTGCTCAGTACTTCCTCATGGGGAAGCCTTTTCGTGTTCATCTTCAATGGCATAGACTTCCATTTCTCTGGATGTCATTGAAGGGTTAGTATAGGTCTCTGTAGAGATTGACTCTATACTTTCAGCATCTAATTTGGGAAACTGGTGACCCTCAGTGTCAAAATCAGAAGAATATGAAGCCGGTTGTCGTAACCTCGAACGGGTGTTTCGGAACACCCCAGCTTCAATATTCTCAAGGAGTCTGTCGAATCTCCTTTGGCTTGGAGTTCTAGAGGGATGACGTCTTGAATTTGACCTTCCTCTAGGAACGTGTGAAGCCATGTTAACTGATGCATATGTAGGCTCTTCTTCTTGGAAAGACAAAGAGTAGTTCAACCGGTCAAAAACCGACCATTTTGCTTCAGAACATCAATAATTAACTATAATTTTATGACTATTACAACAGTACTCCCTAGGGGCCGTAATAGACATATTGGAAGATCCTCTATCTTTGCACTTCTGGATCAGAAATTCACGTAAGTCGAGAGGATTAACAGAAGAAGAAGAAGAAGGCTTGTTCCTCCTGTTTATATCAGTTGGAATGCGAATATTGGGAACCATAACTCTCTCCCTGCCATCCGTATACAGCAGTTTAGCCATGTGAGTAGCACATGATCCATGATGAGCATATCTATCCGCAAACTGGGTCTTCTTTACGCTGAGGGGCTAGACCTGGCGTAGTCTAGAATTTTGCTCAGGCTGCGTAAAACTGAGCAAGTCCTCAATCGGCCATCAGCTTCTCGCGTAATCTGGAGAGCGGGCAGATTCTTCTCTTGATGGCGTAAAGGCTGAGAGATTGGGAAATCCGCCACTTGTTTTCTCTTGCGTAGATTGCAGGGACCATCTGCTTTTCCACGGAGGAAAGATGCATTTTTACGTGCGGAACGCGTTTGGAATTTCTGAATAGGTGCTGAGGCATTATCAGAAATTTTGTCTGCGACGTCACAGACGGGAGACTAAATTTTACGCACAGGGCACGGAGCAGACTTCTGGATTAGCACTGTGGCATGGCCAGAAGCTTTATCTGCCACGTCACAGATGGGAGACAGAGTTTTACGCGCAGAGCACGGAATGTGATCCATAGAAAGTAAAAGGAATTGTTTTTGGTAAGATCAAAGAAAGAACTTGTTCTTCTTCTGTAAAGAATTCTTCTAATAATCCCCATAATAGAAAATGACTAATTCATGAATGAAATAGGCCCTTTTAACTCAGCGGTAGGCTTCTGGATTAGCACTGAGGCTTTGCCAGAAGTTTTGTCTGCCACGTCACAGACGGGAGACAGAATTTTACGTGCAGAGCGCGAAGGTTGCGAAGCTACAACCTTATTGGTCGAAGAAACCAGAGAGTCGACAGGAATGGTAGGGGATGTCTGGGGCATCCACACCTTACACAATTTCCTTTTGTCTTGGACAAAGAGGAAATGAGAGCTACCCCCTGCTCGAAGCATGTCTTCGTAGGCTAACTGGTCGAACTGGACGACTAAGGTCTTCTTCGTTGATCCTACTGATATTGCATCGTGTTGAGCAATTGCTTTCTCGTCAGATGAGAAAGACGTCCCCAGCAGAGTCACCATCTTGTGTTTGATAATAAATAAAAGAAATAAAACTAGGTTTATACAAAACCCTTTCTTTGGTTTACAAACAAGAAGTACAATTAATCCTATACGAGGATGTTATTTACAAAATTTAATCTGGGTAAATATTGCTATAGGAGTCTGATCTGCGATCGATCACTTTGTCTCTTGGACCACACGATGATGATGAAGTGCTGTAAAAGAAGGAATAGCTTCAAAGATTGCAAGAAGGAGTGGATGTTCGATGCCAAAATCGTCAATCACTACCCTTTGTCTGTGCTCCTCTCTCTTCAATTTTTTGACCTTTCTTTCCGACCCCTGACCTCCATGGACGGAGGTCTCTATTTATAGGCGTAGAAACTGAATAGCAGAGAGAACCGCACCTTTTACGCGGCGGTTATCATAACTGCTACCCACGTATAAATGATCTTCTGAATAAGTGTGTGATGCGTGCCCCATTAAGAGATAATGCATATAACTGCTGCGAAGATCACGACATGCAAGCCACGTAGGTAACTGCCCCTCGCGTGGAGATGATTAGCGTAGAAGCCAAATAACTGTCGCGTTGGCATAAAAACTAAATAGCTGTTCTGATGGCGTAAAAGCCAAATAGGCGTAGAAGCCCAATTGGCATAGAAGCCCAATAGCTGACATATAGGTGTAGAAGCCCAATAGCTGACATATAGGCGTAGAAGCCCAATAGCTGACATATAAGCATAGAAGCCCAGTAGCGGTTAGGTTGGCGTAGAAGCCAAGTAGGCGTCACGTAAGGAGAGAAAGATGGTCGGCCAAGGAGAAAAAAATATTGAAAGGTCATCGTCCATACGACATCCAATCCGAGGAAGGAATACGTACAGAAGATCTTGGGGTCACTAACTGAACAAGGTTGCTGAAAACCTTTATCTTCTTCTCGTTACTTCAGGTATAATTCGTGAACCCTAGTTTCTGTCTTTGAAGGGTTAGATCATGTATTAAACTTGTTAATCTTCTATCGATCGATATGCACACAAATCTGTGGTCCTAGGGATCCGCAGTTTTATCAAATACTTTATAGTATATTAGACAATACCACTATATTATACTAATACCTAGTTACCCAATTCATTACCTACACACTTGTCTATTATCTATTAAATACCTTAACATGGTACTATGGTATCACTTATACCGAAATTAAACACAACTCTTACCTTGGTAACCAAAACCAACTAAAATATCTTAATTAACTACCTATTATTACACCCTACACTAGTACCTCACATTACCCATTATCTAGGCTATAACTTATATCTTTGACCAATCTTATATCTAATACTAGTATCTAGATATCCGATATTTGGTACATGGATACAAACTTTATCCTACCATAACATATGGAACTAACCTAGGATTCTTACACTGGTATATGGTACCACCTTCTCAAGTATCACACAATACTTCCTCGTGCTCATGCATCTCTTGTGCACTCATATCCTACCCTCATATGCTCACACTCCCTGATACAAGTAGGTATCAGTCACCATACCTCAACCTAATGCTACACTAATTACCTTACCTAGTTACATGACCCAAGATACCACTAATACCTACACTTATTTCTTATTCTCACATTGGTACAAACATATAAGTCCAAGGTAGATACTAACTCTAATTACACTACCTGAACACATATATCTAAATTCTGATACTCAAGCACCATGCTAACACTAATATCCTTGCACATATCGATATTGTCTGTATCCCTTAGTACTGTACCTCCAATACCATACTCTTCTCATAACCCTCACAGGTAACTACTGATACACTTGGTTTCAATCACTGTCCACACGTTCCCTAGTCTGAGCATCAGATCTAGAACATCTACAAACACCACTTTCAGTCCTTACCTCATATTCTTATACTCACACTTAACCCTTCTCACTACTTGCTACACACCCACTGCATCTCACTCTCACTCACCCACTCACTAATGTTGCTAATATTTTCAGATTTGCACAATTTTCTGTATATATATACTATATGCTATTTGCAAAATCCCCACATTGATGCACACCTCAACACATTAGAGGATATACTATTTCTTAACTGTCTGCTGCTATTATATAGGGTATTACCCTTCCTGCATATTAAGGTCTGATGTGCACATACACTCCTCTATTTTAGTTATATACCCCCATACATAATGCTAACACAACTAACCCACACTTAATCATGATCTACATTTAGATACACATAACCACTACTATTCGATAGTTTCCATACACACACTTGTCTCATCTACTGTATAGTCAGTCCAGTGATACTCCCCTTCACTTGATATTTGCTTGCAGTGCTTGGTCCCCCTCACTTATTATATGCTATCTCACCCCTGGCAACTTGTACCTCTATCACACTACACTGAGATGCAATTTTTGCAGATTGTAGTTGTAGGACAGCAGCTGTCACTACCCAATTCTAGAAAATAGGGGTTTTTTTTGGTAAATTGTGTATTGTATTTAATTAATTATATTTATATTTATATAGTGCTTGTATTATTTTTTAATAATTGTTTTAGGGTTTTGGCTAGCCTGGACCCATGTCAGACCCTAGTGGACCCATGTCTGACCCGACCAACACCCTTGTGAGGATTATTTTGGGGCTTAGAATTATTTATTATATTTTTAGTGGGTTAGTGGGAGAGATTTGGAGTTAGTTTGAGTGCTTTTGGAACCCGCAACTCAAAACCAAGTGAGAGGGGGGCGTTTTGGGCATTTGGAGTATTAGTGAACCATTATTTAGGCTTGGCCGGCCCCTACCTACCCCCCATTCCCGTGAGCACAGCAGCAGCCCCTTCCCTCCCTTTGTATTCTTCTTCTTCTTCTTCTTCTTCTTCTTCTTCACTTCTTCTTCTTCTTCTTCTCCACTTCTTCTTTCTTCTTCCAAGTAAGTTCTTCTTCCTTTTTCTTTCTTCTTTCTTCCATTCCTTCTTCTTTATGCTAACCCTAACCTTGCATTTTCTCTAACCTAGGTGTGAGGAGCCTAGATTTAGTGTGGAGGCTAGATTTGGTGGCTTGGAGCTTGAGGGAGGTGATTCCAAGTAGATTGGAGACTTTGGCCTTGGGATTTCAACTCCCAAAAGGTAAAACCTAACTTTCCCCTTGCTAATTAATTTTATATAGTATAATTAGTATTGTAGAACCTTCCTAGACCCTAAGCCTACCCGTGGGAGGAAGTTGGAACTAGTTTGGATGAGTTTAGAGACTTTGACATTAGGTTTTGTGTCAATTTCGGGTGGAATCCGAATTTGGCCTAATTTTGGGTGATGCCCTAGGTTAGACGGACCTAGGTAGACGTTGTCGGGTGTCTTAAGGGTGAGTTCATGTCTCCGTTCGGACACGGGAAGCCGTGTCGCGGAGAAACGGGAGTTTCGGGCGAGTTTGGGGTTTTTTGTCGTCGCCGATTCTAAGTGCGTGCGTGTTTCCGCCACGGGCCTAGAATCGATGGGGTAGTACTTTTTCTAGGATCTAGGCATCGTTTAAAACTCGTGGGTAAATTTTGGGATAATTCTGAGTTCGTTTGGTGTGCGTTTCAGGAGGTTTTTCGAACCACGCACCACGTGTTCGTCGAAATAACTGAACGGCCATTTCGACTTGGTTTCCTCGTTTCGGGCTTGTGCGCGCGTTGGGTTAGTATCGGAGAGTGTGTGCTAGAGTTCTTGAGTTATATTTTATATATTTAGGGTATTTGTGAATGTCGGGGCCGTTGGGCGTGCGTTGGAGAGTGTTGTGTGCGGGGTTGTGCGTTGTGGTTGAGTGGTGTTTGTGTCTTTGTATATATATTTATGAGTGTCTCTCTCTCTCTCTCTCTCTCTCTATATATATATATATATATATATATATATATATATATATATATATATATATATATATATATATATATATGTATGTGTGTTTATGTATATATATTTATATATATATGTGTGTATTTATATCTATATGCTTGTGTGTGATATATATATATGTATGTATATATACATAGACATAGACATAGACATATACATATATATATATATATATATATATATATATATATATATATATATATATATATATATAGCTATGTATATATTTATATGTGTGTGTGTGTTGATATGTGTTTAAGTGTTTGTGTGTATTAGTGTTTGTGAGTGTGTTAGTGTGTGTGTTAGTATATAGATATAAGAGTGTGTGTATATATATATATATATATCTAGTTGTATATATACATAGAGATATATGTATATTTGTATATATATATAGAGTGATATATATATATATATATATATATATATATATATATATATATATATATATATATATATATATATATATATATATATATGTATAGAGGAGTGTGTGAAACAGCAGGCAATGGCAGCAGTGCAGCAGCAGCAGCAGCAGGAAGAACAGCAGCAGCAGCATATGTGAAGTAGCAGCAGCAGCAAGGCAGGTACAGCAGCAGCAGTAGCAAACTAGCAGCTAGCAGCGAGCGCGGCGCGGCCTAGTTTAGTGCGGGTAGCAAGAGTACTAGTGAAGGAGAGAGAGAGAGAGAGTGATATATATGTAGATATATATATATATATTGATAGTTAGATAGATAATAAGGTAGATAGATGGTTAGATAGATACTAGATAAATAGAATAGATAGCTAGATAGATGGATTGATAGATTAGATAGTTAAATAGATAGATAGTTACCTAGATAGGTAGATAGATAGTTAGATAGATAGATAGGTAGTTGGATAGATAGGAATATCTATGTATAGATAGGTAGTTATCTATCTAATTGTATAGATATCTATATACCTATAGTAATATGTATAGGTAAGGGAGGTAATGGGTATATGTATATGTGTGTGGATATCTATTTATATACATAGGTACTTAGATATGTAAATATATGATAGTTATATATATTTCCTAGCCTAGATTAATAACTAGGTATATATTTATTAGCTAGATAGCTAGTTAGAGGGGTTTGAGAGCGGTATCTCAATACCTTGAGATACCGAGGTATCTCAATACCTTGAGATATCCAAGGTATTGAGTTTCGAGCGGGATATTTGAGCAATAGCCTAGGAATAGTATTGGAGTGATTTTTATATGCTTATGTATATATATATTTACGCGTGCTAGCATAGGTTTTAGCGGGTTTAGGCGGGGTGCGTGGTCTAGGGCGAGATATCGGATACCGAGGGTATCCTAGTATCTCGATTAGGCGAGTTTGTGAGTTTTCTAGCTTAATGAGCTCAGTTTGACCTAGAATTTCAGGGGCACCCTAGTTTGACCTAGCTTTGACCATAATTGTCCCCGTTGATCATAAAAGTCAACGTTTGACTTGGTTTTGACCTAGAGTTGACTTTTTGGACCTCGGGTTGACTTTTTGACCCGAATTTCACCGGTTTGACCCGTTCGACCTAGAATAGCCCTAGAAGCCTGTTTTTAATTATTTTATATCAGTTTAAATCCTCAGAACCCTGTTTAATTCTGCTTTTCTTAATAGGTGCTTGCGACACCGGTCTGGATCTCGATCCTCATCAGTTGCTCAGGACATCAGGCGAGTACCTACCTCTGATAGTTTCCATTTTATGATAGCGTTTATATCACCTGTTCTAGAACTGTAATACTTGATTCTGACACATTGTTACATGAGCTGGTACTAGTGGATCCCGTCATGAGATGCTATCCCCCTTACCGTATTCAGCGGGTACTCTATCACGTGTATTTCATCATGTGCTTCAGGTATTGATACTCATGTGCTATCATGTGCTTCTTGTGCTCTCACCTTCGTATGCGCGAGCTATTATCATGTACGTAGCATGTTATGGTTGGATCCAATGGTATTAGTGGGGGAGGGGAGTAGGAGTTAGTTATGTGATCAAAGCCAAACAGTATTCATGTGTATATCGGTTATGCAACTCACGCATAACGGAGTTATCATAGTATTTTTCATGTGCAACCTAAGTCGATCACATAACAAACTTGTGCTCAAGGCACTTAGCTAGTATTCATGTTTCTCACCTGCAGTTACTTTTCCACTACTTGTATTGTTCTCCAGTTTATATTGCAGCTACTTATTGTGCTCCAGCTTATATTTATTTACTGTGCATCTTGTATACTTTTCTATTGCTCGTCATATATACCTTACCATGTATTTGGAGTTGCTTTCAGAGTTATGTACTTCATTCCAGTCCTGACTGGGCATATTTTTTCCAGAGGATCCTGAGAACTATTGCCCGACGTTCTACGGGCCGGGTGTTGACGAGGGTTGTGTCCCCGAGATCGAGAAGGAGTGCGCCGAGGAGACACCGTTAGCGCCCTAGTTAGCTAGGTGGGTTTCCTAGGTTGTTTCCAGTGGTTTATTTTTGGATGATTGTACTTATTCTTTTGTTGCTGTGAGATGTTGTAGCTATTATGGCCTTTGACTGTATATATATTTTGAATATTGTCTTGCTCTCTTTGGTTCTGGTTTTCTTTTTGATATCATATCGTGCTTTATTTCTTCCCCTAGTTATTGTGATTGAGAGATATATATATTGCGTGGTTGCCCTCCTTTTGGAGAGGATTATTCATATATATATTGTGTGGTTGCCCTCCTTTTGGAGAGGTCATGGCAGATTTTTGTGTGAGATATTTAGATAGTTGGTTGACCTAGAACGGACCTTTACAGCGTTCTACCGCCGATTCTGCGACGTAGGCTGGACGTACCCACGGTTTATGCCCGATTTTCGGGTGTGGGTCGTGACACGTTTTTGGTGGTGGCCCATGCAGGTCGAGTTTTTAGGTTACCTGCAATAGGATATAGGATATAGGCTGAGAGAGAGTGTGTGCTCAATCACAACTAGGACCCTTCCTGCTTCCTTTTGCTATCTTAATTTTCCTAAAATTGTTTCTTTTGCAATATTACTGTCCTTCTTTGATGATATCGTATCTTGCACCGTTGACGATGTGATCTCAGGTTCTGTTCTTCGTGATTCCATTCCAGCACTTGCTTTATTTGATTCCGGGGCTTCCCATAGCTTTGTGTCTGTATATTTTGCTGTTAGATACCATATTGTTGCTGAACCTTTAGCTAGACTCTGCAAGATCACGACCGGGGGTGGTATCATCCTAGTCAGTGATGTCTGCAGAGACCGGAGAGTTACCTTGGGAGGCCGGGAGTTGAGTGTGTGCCTACTCGTAATGCCACTTCTGAGCTACGATATTGTACTCGGGATGGATTGATTGAGTATGCATTGTGCTAGTATAGATTGTTGTGGAGGCAAAGTTTTGTTTAGTTCGCCGGATGAGCCAGAGTTTCAGTTTGCCAGAGGAGCAGCAGAGCAGACCGAGGGAGTCTTCTGCGGAGCCCTGGTGGTAGAGCCAAGGTCGCTACATCCACTGATAGAGGAGTACATGGATGTTTTTCTGGAGGAGTTGCCAGGGTTACCTCCGGACAGAGATATGGAGTTCTCTATAGACTTGGTGCCAGGCGCGGAGTCGATATCCCAGCACGTCTATAGAGTCAGCAACAGTGAGCTGATAGAGTTGAAGAAGCAGGTGGATGAGCTTCAGGACAAGGGATTTATCAGATCTAGTTCTTCCCCATGGGGTGCTCCGGTACTTTTTGTGCCGAAGAAGGATGGGTCGATACGGATGTGTATCGACTACAGGGCTCTGAACAACCTCACAATCAAGAACAAGTATCCGCTGCCGCGTATTGATGATCTTTTTAACCAGTTGAGCGGAGCGAGGGTGTTTTCCAGGATTGATCTGAGGACAGGCTACCACCAGGTGAAGGTCAGGAAGGAGGATATTCCGAAGACAGCTTTTCGGACCAGATATGGACAATATGAGTTCTTGGTGATGCCGTTTGGGTTGACTAATGCCCCAGCAGTGTTCATGAATCTGATGAACAAGGTGTTCCATCAGCATCTGGACAGGTTTGTGGTGGTGTTTATAGATGATATCTTGGTGTATTCGAAGACTCCAAAGGAAAATGAGGAGCATCTGAGGATAGTGCTGGAGACTCTCATGAAGGAGAAGCTTTATAGAAAGCTTTCGAAGTGTGAGTTCTTCCTTGACAAGGTTGAATTCCTTGGTCATGTGGTGACTGGAGAGGGTATCTCGGTGGATACGAGAAAGATCATAGAAGTTGAGGCATGGAGTGCTCCGAGTTCAGTAGCCGAGGTCAGAAGTTTCCTGGGACTGGCAGGTTACTACAGAAGATTTGTTAAGGATTTTTCTCGGATTGCAGAGCCATTATCCAGGCTGACCCGGAAGGACGTAGAGTTTGTTTGGTCAGAGGAGTGCCAGGTTGCCCTTGATAAGCTGAAGAGGAGGTTGACGACAGCTCTAGTGTTGACGTTGCCATAGTGTTCTGGAGGATTCACTATCTATAGTGATGCATCGGGGAAGGGACTGGGTTGTGTGTTGCAGCAGAATGGGAGGGTGATTGCCTATGCTTCCAAACAATTACGTCCTCATAAGAAGAACTACCCTACCCATGATTTGGAGTTGGCAGCGGTCATCTTTGCTCTGAAGTTATGGAAACACTATTTATACGGAGAGCGTGTGGAGATCTTCACAGACCACAAGAGCTTGAAGTATGTGTTTACCCAAAAAGAGCTGAACATGAGGCAGAGGAGATGGTTGGAGTTGATGAAAGACTTCGACATATCGTTGCAGTATCATCTAGGGAAGGCGAACGTAGTTGCGGATGCGTTGAGCAGGTATCCGGTAGCTATGTGCCTGACTACAGATCGTTATCTTCTAGCAGATCTAGAGAGCTTGGGCATTGAGATGATAGTGCCTGGAGTTGAGATGCAGATGTGGGGACTACAGATTCAGTCAGAGTTGGTAGACCGGATCAGGGCTACACAGTTTGAGGATGAGTCCCTGAGGAGCATCAGAGCGTAGGTTCAGATGGGATTAGCAGATGACTTCACCATTGCTGATGATGGTTCCTTGCGGCTCGGTACCAGGTTTTGTGTGCCGAGTGGGTCGTTGCGCGAGGAGGTTCTTCAGGAGGCGCATCAATCCTAGTATTCTATGCTTCTAGGTGCCAACAAGATGTATAGAGATCTGAGACATAAAGTATGGTGGTTCGGGATGAAGCGGGAGGTAGCGCGCTTCGTATACCGATGCTTAGTGTGCCAGCAGGTGAAGGCGGAGAGGCAAAGGCTAGAAAGTTTACTCCAGCCGTTCTCCATTCCAGAGTGGAAATGGGAGCATGTGACCATGGATTTTGTTTCTGGACTTCCCCGTTCTTCGGGCGGGAAGGATACGATTTGGGTCATCGTGGACAGGTTGACCAAATTGGCCCACTTTCTACCATTCAAAGTGGGTACATCTACAGAGAGAATAGCAGAGATGTATGTGCGCCAGATAGTCAGACTGCATGGAGTTCCTGTGAGCATAGTATCAGATCGGGACAGTCGCTTTACTTCGCATTTCGGAAGGAGTCTGCAGGCTAGCTTGGGCACCCAGCTCAAGTTTAGTACTGCATATCACCCACAGACAGATGGTCAGTCAGAGAGGACCATTCAGACGCTTGAGGACATGCTTCGCACTTGTATTTTGGAAATCAGAGGCTCTTGGGAGGATCACTTGCACTTGGTAGAGTTTGCTTACAACAACTGCTACCAAGCCAGTATCGAGATGTCACCATTCGAGGCATTGTATGGACGGAGGTGTCGCACTCCGTTAGCATGGAATGATATAGGCGAGAGAGCTTTGCTTGGCCCGGAGATGGTGGTTGATGCAGCGAAGAAGGTCAAGATCATTAGAGATAGACTTCGGGTGGCGCAGGACAGACAGCGGCATTGGGCCGATAGCCACCGGAGACCTTTGGAGTTCTAGGTATAGCTTAGAATCTAGATTTTGTTCTTGTGTTTGCTTGTGATTGCTTATTTTAGACTAAGTGCAGAGACCTTGTTTGTGCTAGGTTGGAGATCTGGTGTTCCTGAGGATTTCTCCGACGCGGGGCACTATTCGCTTCGGTGGAGGCGGGAAGCTTAGCCCACGTTTCGTCGGACCCTTCCGTATCCTTGAGAGGGTCGACGCCGTGGCGTATAGGCTTGAGTTGCCGCCTACGCTGGAGGGAGTTCATGATGTGTTCCACGTGTCGCAGTTGAGACGGTACGTGGCGGATCCCAGTCACGTATTGGATCACTCGAAGATCGTGGTGGGCCCTACTCTTAGCTATCCAGAGCAGCCGGTGAAGATTCTGGATCGGCAGGAGAAGGTGTTGAGGAATCAGACTATTCCCTTGGTTCGCGTCGCGTGGAGGCATCACTCTCCAGGTGAGTCGACCTGGGAGAGGGAGGATGAAATACGCGAGTGATACCCCTATCTCTTCGAGCCCTGAGGTATGGTTCTTTTCTTGCATTCCTGTCCTAGTTTCGTCTTTTAATTTCGAGGACAAAATTATTTTAAGGAGGGTAGGCTTGTCACTACCCAATTCTAGAAAATAGGGTTTTTTTATTTGGTAAATTGTGTATTGTATTTAATTAATTATATTTATTTTTATATAGTGCTTGTATTATTTTTTAATGATTGTTTTAAGGTTTTGGCTAGCCTGGACCCATGTCAGACCCTAGTGGACCCATGTCCGACCCGACCAACACCCTTGTGAGGATTATTTTGGGGCTTAGAATTATTTATTATATTTTTAGTGGGTTAGTGGGAGAGATTTGGAGTTAGTTTGAGTGCTTTTGGAACCCGAAACTCAAAACCAAGTGAGAGGGGGGGCGTTTTGGGCATTTGGAGTATTAGTGAACCATTATTTAGGCTTGGCCGGCCCCTACCTACCCCCCATTCCCGTGAGCACAGCAGCAGCCCCTTCCCTCCCTTTGTATTCTTCTTCTTCTTCTTCACTTCTTCTTCTTCTCCACTTCTTCTTTCTTCTTCCTTCTTCTTCCAAGTAAGTTTTTCTTCCTTTTTCTTCCTTCTTTCTTCCATTCCTTTTTCTTTATGCTAATCCTAACCTTGCATTTTCCCTAACCTAGGTGTGAGGAGCCTAGA